>DWNR01004117.1:0-11158 GCA_018250455.1 Polygonus leo
AGCGATGGTACTTGGTCCATGGGCGGCAGTGACCACTTGCTATAAGATTGACTGTATGCTCGTATGCTATCTTCATACGATAAAAAATGCAATACAATTCCTATTAAGGCCTTTCGATACAGTTAATCTTCAAAGAAAGTATGCTATAAATAATACTAGTAATCAGACATGTTTTCTTCACGCATCGAGCAGTAAAAATATTTTATGGAAAAATATAACGATACAATTTCCACACCTTTATGGTCTCGTTTCGTTTGTACAGCACTTATTACGTGGTCTCTAGCTGGCAATCATAATAAAAATATTTCATCTACTCCCTGAATGCAGATGGTTACTTTGAAAATGTTTTATGTCGATGTTTGTGTATTTCTTTTTCATGTTTTTATAGTATAACTAGCTTTTGTTCGTCACTTCGCATGGGGTAATACACAATTTTGTTATTCATCTCATCTGATTTCATATACATGAATTTATACCTCGGGACAGTATACTTTCTGCAAAAATTATACTTTCCTCTCTGACAGTATAACAATTTAGACGCGAATGCATAAAAACTAAACATGTAAATATATGTTTTACTTCCACGCATGAGTCTTTCTGAACATCGTCTGGAAGTTGACCTGACCATGTTTTCAATTAGCTGCGAGAGTACGTGCTAATAAAACTTTACAAGTATATATCAATTGCCGAAAGTTTAAGTGATAATAAAATTTTAACAAGTATATAACTTCAAAAAATCACAGGTTTGAATCCCGGACCATGGATGAGTTGAGATCTAAACCTAGCGATAAGCCAGACGTGATACCTGATGGTAAGTAGTCACCGTCGCGTATGGACATTTGCAGCACCAGAGGGACCTCAATGCATCGTCGGCTTCGGAGGAGAGCTCTTTTCACGCCTTTTTTGATGATGAGAGAACAATGTATAAGTTAAGATTGCATTCGTAGTTCTTAGTAGTTTGCTATCACCACTTAAAAAGACTGTCAAAACAATTTTCAAACTTGCTGCTAGAATTTAGATTCGGCAGCTTCGTGAGCATTTAAAATTTCCAGCCATGCGGAAATTTAAAGCAACTCGCAACGTTTAGTATTCAGGGCTGGTGCGGTCAGTCAAACGCCCGGTTTTAAATACGTCTTCCGCGACCGCCGTCCCATACATACGTATGGGACGGAGTGGGAGTGAGTGACGGAGTGACTGGGAGTGGATGGACGTTGCCCCGCTTGAACCACTTTGATTTGTCATTTCCAATGTGAGTAGAATTGAAAAGTATGGTATTTATATTAATAGGAATAAACAGCCACCAATGCCTACCTCACGACAAGGATCGCAAGAACAATAACTACCGTAATAGGTTACGATCAGTGGCATAGTATAATATATCATCGTTGCACTTTCGTTTATTTTTGTTTATCAAATAGTATATACCAACATTTAACATCACATATAACTAATTAAAATTTGAGTTTTTATATCAGGAAAAACTGGCGTTTTAGATCTTCAACGTCAGATGCGTTTGGACGAGATCTTCAACGTCAGATGCGGAAAGTCGATTATCTTTTTATGGTAATCACTTTTGCCGCTTAAAAAGATATCAAAGCAATTTTCATTCGTAACTTTTCAGCTGTGTAGAAATTTAAAAGCAACTCGGCAACGTTTAGTATTCAGGGCTGGTGCGGTCAGTCAAACGCCCGGTTTTAAATACATCTTCCGCGGCCGCCGTCCCATACATACGGAGTGGATAGACTTGCCCCGCTTGACCCACTTTGATTTGCCATTTCAAATGTGAGTAGAATTGAAAAGAACAAGACTTTTCTATTTGTGTATAGTATTTATATTAATAGGTATAAACAGCCACCAATATATTTTTCGCTTTTGCGATAAGGATCAAAAGAACAATAACTACTTTAAAAGCTTGCAATCAGTGGCGTAGATATGATAGTTACAATTTCGTCGATTTTTGTTTATCAAATAGTATATACCAACATTTAGCACCACATACAACTAACAAAATTTTAAGGTTTTATATCAGCAGAGACTGGAGTTTGAGCCTGAGATCTTTAACGTCAGATGCTGAAAGTTTATTATCTTTTTATGATAATCACTTTTACAGCTTAAATTGACATCAAAACCATTTTCAATAGTAACTTTTCAGCTGTGTAGAAATTCAAAAGCAACTCGCGACGTTTAGTATTCAGGGCTGGTGCGGTCAGTCAAACGCCCGGTTTTAAATACGTCTTCCGCGGCCGCCGTCCCATACATACGGAGTGGATGGACATTGCCGCGCTTGGCCTACTTTGGTTTGCCATTTCCAATGTGAGCTAAGTTGGGAAAAATAACAGTTTTAGTGTATTATAACACTTTTTATTTTCCACCAAAGACTTAACCTCTAAAAATCATCATGAGTTTATATTGGAATAGCGTAACATTTGAGCCGGAGACCTTCAACGTATAGTACCAGGAATGTATTGCCTATTTTATAATAACCACTCGTCTGCCATCACCTACGTCAAAAAGACTCAGATCACACAGTTTTCGATACATTTTTTCATACAAGTAGAAATTTAAAAGCAACTCGCAACGTTTAGTATTCAGGGCTGGTGCGGTCAGTCAAACGCCCGGTTTTCAAATACGTCTTCCGCGACCGCCGTCCCATACATACGGAGTGGATGGACATCGCCCCGCTTGACCCACTTTGATTTTCCATTTCCAATGTAATTTCATTTGGGATAGTTTTGTTTCTTTAGTGTATTAAAAGTTAGATTTGATATTTGGACCTGCTTCTGAATCGGGAGTTTATTGTTTCTACTCGAATTGAAAGTAATTAAAAACTCGTGTATTAAAACAGCTACTTTATTAATATTTTTCAAGGGCCTATTAATACAAAATAATCACGAACTCTTAAGTGAATGTCCAAAAGGGTAAAAACATTAACACGTTAATACGTCTTCCGCGGCCGTGCCATATATACGGAGTGGGTGGACGTTGCTTCGCCCATTCGGATTTGCATTTTCAATGCCAGTTTAGATAGTGCTTCTCTTGTAGATCATAAGTTAGAATTCATACGTTCCCTTTGTCAAAAGTCAATTATTTATGTTAGAATTAAAAGGCATAAATCTCAGTGAAAAAAAAGGAGGAAATACAAGTAATACAACTATATTGTAATAAAGCACAAATAAAAATTTCAAATTAACTAATAATAAAACCAAAAAACTGAAAATTACCTTTAATTTAAATAAGTTAAAGAAAAACAAAACAAAACGAAAAGAAAGCGTTGAATACAATTATTCTCATGTAAAAGGATAATTAATACGGTACACTTTACGCACAAAGTTCAAAAGAGCAAACGCATGCATGTAAATTGGAGAGAAAAATGTCATGCAAATACACGTAATCACTCGCGTATTCAGAAAAAAGGGCCCTCCAATTTCCCCGACGCCTTTCCAGGACTCGCTGGTCCCCGATTACGTTCAACGATCAAAGAACGACCCTCGAAGGACTTGAAAAGGAACGGAACGCGCAAATAACGGGGAGTCAAAAGAAGACGTACAACTGCTCCTAGAGACCTCTTCACGCCCGTCACGATGACTGTTGTCACACACAACGTCGTCAAAATCTTTCGCTGGATGCATCCGACGTTGTCCCACTTCGAATCGAGTTTGCTTTGAATTGAGATCTACGACTTCAAGACACAGACTGAGTGTGACTAAGATACCTATTTCAAAAATGTCGGTCCTCTGTATCACGACATCATCAAAATCTTCCGGTGAATGCACCTTTGGCGTTGTCTCGTGTAGTTCAAGATGTGTGTCAGAAATAAACGACACCGCTTTCTGCGGAGGTTTTTATCTCAACCAAAGACCTTCATTATTTCTGCGTACAAAATGATGGAAGGAATGCGACTTTTGTGTGACACAAGGCATCGTTATGCGAAGTCATAAAATTCTTACAGTGCATGCTTCGTTGACGAAAATGAAAATTTTACTGGGTTCTAATATCAAGTTTGGCTTGTGTTTGCTTAATTCAGTAAATTATTATGGACTTATTGAAATTGGTGCAATTGTCGAATGTCAGTCTCATGAGTTCCATACATTTTACTCCGTCGGATAATGCTTACACGGATTACGTTTAAATTAGGCATCCTATTATACCTTTATAAGGTATCTTTTTTATCAAACGCCGTCACCTGTTATAATCCTCTTATTCCAAATAGGTATTTTAGAATTACAGGCTGAAACAGATGGTTTGTCCGAGAATAAGATGTTTGTCATAGGTTTAAGTACGACTGCCAACTACGTTTGGGCAAACTTAATACAAAATGTACGTAGGATTAAAATAATTGCTTACGCATAACGTGTGCTGACGAGATAAAAATATGAGCAAAATATTTTTTTAATAAACCCGTCATAGCAATATTCTGTAAGTACGATTAAGAGACGATTAAATGACGAAGCATTTTCGCTCGTAGACAAGCGAAATTACGCGAAATAATTTATCACGATGGGCCCACACAGCGAAATCCTTAATTGGCGTGAAACACTGCCACTGTTATTCTGTACAACACGCATCGCTCGCACTGTGACAAAAAGACGCGGAGACCAGATGATTAGCTTCATTTCCCCGAGGCACGCTCTCCCCGAGGCCATCTTTTCGCCCCAACACAATTTATTTCGCCTCATCAAAACGTCAACACGTTGACGTGTATTTTAGGGATTTTAATCGCGTCTCGCCCCGGGCGACTTCGCCCCTCTATGTAAATTACTCGACCCGTTTGTTCGCGTAATTGTTTTCGTTGCGAATTGACACGTGCCACGTTTTAGTTTTGACACGCTTTGTGTGGGAAATTCGCTTGTGTTCGCGTTATGAAAAACTTTAATCGAATATGTTGGTGGTCACGCGCAATGACTTGTCGAACACGTCGTCAAAAACACTCGTGACGGGAGGCTGTGTGGATTTTTCTCGACTTTGTTTCGTTTAATCGCTTGCCAACAGCTAGCAAATTTGCTTGTCAGAAAAATTTGCGCTTTCACATGAACCTTTCATAGATGGTTACTTTCTCTTTACTTTTACATATTTCATACAGTGGCATGTTATTGGTTCGATATTTATTTGACTATAATGTTTTTAAAATATTTTATAACGTCATTTAATGGTAAAAATTTTGAATTAATTACCTTTATAAAACTAACAAAAATACCTTTAAAAATAAGGATCCAATTAAATAGATTTACAGTCGATGTATGTAGACACCTACAATATATAGCTCTAAGTCTACATATTCTCGGTACATTTTGTTAGTGTAGATGTAAAAAAGTGTCAATTTTACAAAAAAGAATTATTACAGCTCACACAGTGCATTGTGAACACACACAACATTCAAACTTTCTCTCTTTTTAAAATCAACTCTCAGCTTTTCAAAAGACTGACAGCAAATATCGGAATGATGAAGTATCAATTACCAACATAGAAATCGACCAAATCAGAGAATTTTGTGCGGAATGAAATACAGGAACCCGTAACTAGCAGTGAGACAAAGAGACTTCAACGAGATCTGACTAATCCAATCACAAAGCTTGTTTGCTCATGATGTTTATGAGTCTAAGCGTTAATGGATAGAGATGAATGAGAAGGATATAGCCATTTATACAAGTGAGAGTGAGATGAACAACGAGGTGTTAGTGCAACTGAAACAGATTAACGAATGAACTGAAAATAAACGCAAACGAAACGGAATAACGGAATCGGCAAGTGCCCGCTCTAATGCCATTACCGGAGCGAGTAACGATGGTAATTCAGTTGTTGCTTTTACGACATTTTCGTGCTCTGGTCTAGATTTTGTTCTCTTTTACTTGTATTTTGAAATATATTTTTCAGTGTAGAAGTGACAAGTCAAGGAATTTGCACATAATTACGTGTCACCAACTCAATCAGTATCATCAGGGTAAATACTACGACGTTCAGACGACGAGTAAGTTATAAATTAACAAACAAATCTTCGATTAGGGAAAAATACATAAGATGTTACCTAAATCAAATATTTTTAAAATATAAAATATTTTTTTTCTTTCTATGTCCGACTGTAGTCAGGAATCATTTTAAATTTGTGAATATTGGTCATTATTCGTCCATTGTAAATTAAAGGTGCTACCGAGAAAAGTATACGCAAATATACATAGACTGTAATAAACACATACGATGCTTTTGTCGTCGCCAACATTTCTTTTCTTTATTATTTATTATACTCAATGTATTTTTTCTTTGTTACAGGTAACGTGAATGAATTCAAAATAGAAAAAAGAAGAAAAAAAAAACCACACATTTAGGTTACAATTCGCCACTTGTTTCAATCAACATCAGAACTACTTCTTATCTCTTTATAATATCAATTTCAATAGTATCAGGCACTACGGAAATTCATATTTATAAAGTCTGATTAAATTATATATCGAATATTCGCGTCTGTACCATATGACGATACCTATGAGTATCATCAACCGTTGTAAAGTCAACATACCCTTAAGATGTTGGTGTGGTGTCGTGCGTTCGTGTCTACGAAACACGTATTGTTATTACGATTTAGACTCGAATTATTCCAAAATAATATCATCAGACTTTATAAATATCAACATCAATACAAAGAAATTTATTTTTCACGACTACATATTCCCTTAAAGTAGAAGGTGAAGAATATCAAAATCTTATTCATAACAACAGGTCACCGTGATACAAAGTACTCAGTTTGTACCCACTTCTCCACATTTACCGCAACGATCTCTCTTAAAACCTCCCGAGAACCTCTCGTAGCGAGCACAACAGGTTTGTAGTCGTACCCTGATTAGTGACCCCTCAGCCCCTCACTCACAGTAGTACTCTGATTAGAGAGGTCATACGTATCCAATTACTATTTTTACTCTCTGGTTTATGCCATAAATAAATTACTTATATTTTATTCAGAATTATTGTATGGTATAGTTTGAGCATCCTCCTGTTTTGAAGCACTGGAAACCAGTGATGGAACTTAGGCTACTTTTATTTCAGAATTATTTAATATAATATGAACACGGACCGAATTCCACGTGGGTGGAGCCGCGGGTACAGCTAGTAGGTCAATGACAAGTTTGACTTACCACTTTTACCATTTACCCGTACCCGTAAACAAACGTTTACACATCATGACAAATGCATGTTAATCAGTTTGTCGTTGTTTATAACATTTACATTGAATGGAATATACGAAAGTATGAACATTTGAAATAACATTGGCTGTATTTTTATGGTAAAGAGGTATACGAGGTATACGAGAGAGAGTATACGAGGATGCAGTCTAGGGTAAGTTGCCACTGCCGTCCGTAGACATCCTTGGTTTCTACTTCGAAGTGAGATGTTAGCGCTCCTTTTAGGTGTTATTCGAAATAATACCCTTCCCACCAAATACAAATGCTTATAAACAACTGCTACGTGGCACGACTGTATAGCTAAAACTCTCATTGAAATAAAAATACGCACGTGCACAGACCCTCTCACATCCTGATCAGTGATGAGCCCCACTCGTTCTGATCCAATTATCGAGTCTACATTTGATTCGAACGATGTTGATTCATATTCAGCCTAGTTAGGTCACGACGTCGATCATAATGAACTGGAATCAGCTTGAAATGTGTTTGATTAAGGACTACTAGTAGATCGAGTGATTTAAACTTGAGATTATACAACAATGATTCCTGGTGATATTAATTAATGATTAGAGATAAGCTCCGCTACTTCCAATCAAGTATGAAAGTATGATAGACAAACACTTCCGAAAAACACAAAGAGTTTGTAAACAATTGCCACGCAAAATGATTCTATGCCTTCAATATAGGAAGAAAAGGCGCACTTATAATAATATGGACCCTGTACTATTTTGATTAGTGATGAAGTCCATATGTTCCGATGCTATGTATAAGTTTTACGAACAGTCACAATTTTCTGGACGAAAAAAAAACTGCTTAGAAACAACTGCTACGCGGCACGAAACTATACCTACATCCTTCGTAAGAACAAGAGGACGCACAAGCACAGACCCTCTCACATTATGATGAGCCCCACTCGTTCCGATTCAATTATCGAGTCTACATTCGATTCGAGCGATGTTGATTCATATTCAGCCTAGTTAGGTCGCGACGTCGATCATAATGAACTGGAATCAGCTTGAAATGTGTTTGATTAACGACTACTAGTTGATCGAGTGAATCAAACTTGGGATTATACTATAATGATTCCTGATCAGCTTAATGAACATAAACAAGTTTGAACCTATATAGAAATGTTTTATCCTTTAGCAATCGTTATATTAATTTTTAGTTGAACTTGATGAATTTGAAAAGTATTTTTAATTACAATATGTTACTTCATTTGAGCTATTTATGTTTATGAACGATATCATGTTCATGCGGCTAGGTCTATCTCCTTATTCTCGTTCTCCTTCTAACATAGGGTTTTTTTTTTGATTTTATCTTTTTAACTAATCTCTCTATTCTATAGGAATAGATTTTCAGTAAATGAAAATACACGTTACTAAAAAGTGTATATTTATATTTATACGATACGATAGACCTACATTGTCGAAAACTAGTTCTAACTAGTCTAGTACTAACTTAATAACGATTCAATTCGCCCAGTTTAACATCTCGGTCACGAAGGCACTAAGCTTTTACCTCTCTGTTCGAACAATTTTCTCACCTTCGAAAATGCTACACGGTTGAATCAAAGGTGTTGGAAATGGTATGATCTTTGGGAGTTCATAAAAACTAATGGGCTTCATAAAAGCCAGATGGGTCGCCGACGGCGTGTCTGTTACGGGACGCTCTATTGGTTCTGCGCCTTGAAAGGTGAAATAAAGTTTGTGGACCCTATATAGTCTATGTTATTGAGAAAAGTTTGTGAGTGACTTCATTTAAGTGGTTTGAGGTATAAAAACTCGAAATGTAGGTACGGTGGGCCAAGAAAGTGGTGTACCAGTTTAGATTTAGTATCCTAGTCATTAAACATTACATTAAAGTTCAAAATTGAAAACTAAGAACAAAACAAATGTCACGTATCGTTATTAATAATGAGATAAAGATGGTGATCTGTCTGCAAGCGAAACTAACATTTATCGTCTATGAATCTGCAAGCGGCATTCAAACTTAGGGTGGTAAACCAGTTCTTTGGCCGACCGTACCTATTGTAGTTTGTGGTTTTTAAAACGTGGATTTTTTATGTAGTGTAGAGATAAATGGATTTGCATTCCGTCAACATAGACGTTTCAGTAATAGTTTTATTAGTTATATTTATATTATAGCTTTATTTACCATAAGAGTTTTTAATAATCATCTTATTTATGAATAAAACCTCCTACTGGAAAAGTGACCAGTGATCAATATCAGGTACGATTTAAACGTACTTTATACAGTTCAAACTTTAAAATATCCAATGGCGGTAGGGGTTACTTACCATGTGCACGCTACTGGACGTGGACTACTTGCTTATTTGCTATCCAAGCTTGCACCTATTGCTTTATACGATTTAAAAAAAAATGAAGTGATTGTTCTCAAACTGAATATCTGATACTATAATAAAATATATGTTTAGATGATAAAAGGAACTAAATACGAACACCCGAGAAACGTTATTATTATATGCATTTAATCTATAAAAACCATCACTAAAATATAAGCATGTGTATAAGTATATATGGCAATATATACTTTACTCTTGTATAGATACCGACGTTAGAGTGAAATTTACCAAGAATTTACATTAAAAAGTTAATCTGGGCTCTATATAACCTCTGTATCTCATATCACGACCGATACTTACCATTTTCTCTATAATCTCTGGAAATTCTACGTCGAATCAAAGGTAGGTACTGGATACAGAATGATCTTTAGTGGACCATAAAAGCTAATAGGTTTCATAAAATCTCGATGGGGGCGATATTGTGACTGCTACGTTCAATAAGACTTGCGTCCGGAAAGGTGAATTTGACATTCAAGACCAGTGACTATGGCCTAATTTTGTAAAATAAGTATAAGGTTTCTATTATCATAATCATCGCCAGAATGATCATCAATTAGTTAAATTAAATATGATGACATAATCCTCCGAGAAGTAATACTTATATACATACATAGTAAGAATGTAAAAATACTCGTAATGCGAATTATTTTAAATTGCGTATTATATACATAGATTTTAATTCTCATACTACGTCTAAAAATGGCTGTTACACAATCCCACCGAGCGTGAAAATATAGATCTGTATTCAGTATTCTACTGATAATTTATCAATTTATGCATTCGTTATCATAACTATAATGGTAATGGTGATGGTCATTCAAGTCCAAAGTATACTAAAGGATATGAAAAACGTTACATACATAGGTTTATTTACATAGGTTACAATTTACGACGAATCTATCTTTATTATCGTTTTTAAGTAGCAAACGAGCATGCCGTAGCATGTAGTTAGCCTGTTGGTAGTCATTACCGCCCTGTACTCTAAGTGCTAAGACGTTCCCCGTGTATTTAAACAAAGCCGGCAACAATGCCTCTCCATCACTGAAGAATGTTCACGGAAAATTATGTAAGTGGCGGTGGTGCCTCCCTGATGGAAGTACATAACTTCTACCATTTGTTATAATTTCTATCTACAATATCATCTGTGTCCTCGATTGGATCTTACGCAGGATTTTCAAGTGACGTCATTTTAAGACGTCAGTGGCCATTTACTATATGATATTCCAAAGATTTAAAACTTGAAAAATCTTTTGAAATCTTTATGCAATGCGAGCTTGTGTGGTAGGCTGAAAATCGCATGAGTAGGTTAACACCTCGAGTGCTTAGCCGGAGTGGCTCTCGTGTCGATAATTATGTCTAGTGGTTCAACCTGCTTCGTTTTTCAAATAGTATTTTTTTATTTTTTATATGTGTTGTGCAATTACATACTGATACATTCTGAATGTATTCAATATTCAGTTTAAGATTTGCCTGCCAGTGGCAGTAGGCGGTTTCGTACGAATAATAGGTTATGTTCATGTTAGTTACGAATGACATAAAAAAAATTTTAACTAAAAATAGAACCGACTTCATGATGAACTAAAAAGTGAAAAATAATTAATAATTTTGATATCGGTGCCAA
>DWNR01004118.1:0-11156 GCA_018250455.1 Polygonus leo
ACTGGGATACTTAGAATCGATAGCAGAACACGTTTCAACAGTTTTTAGAATTTTTGCCTGTTTGCCTGTTTATCTGTTTGTCTGTTTATTTGATCGCGCATCACGTAAAAACGGCTAAACGGATTTTGATGTTAACTTGATTAATCTGTCGAGAAGACTCCCGGCCAGGATAAAAATTCAACCCCTAAAGGGAAGGGTAGCGGGCGGAGCCGCGGGCACAGCTAGTCTAAAATAATTTCATTACCAACATAGCCTAATATTGCGATATATTAATAGACTTCTAACAGCCTTGAAATTTTTTCGTGCGTGAAGGGTAAAATTTTGAAGGTTATCATAACTTTCAAATAATTTAAATACCATTAAATCGGACGTGTCCGGCTTTACTAACTTAAGTTAATACTACTAAAAAGAATTTAACTTAAAAATTAAAACATGTGTAGAAAACAACGACTTATAATTTATTCCGGTGTGAAGCAACACATTTCCCGTGTTCCCAACGCCGTAGCGGCCCCTTCCGATAATATATTTTAATAAAATCTGACCCACATCGACAAGTTAGTGACCCGCCGCTTGCCATTTAATACAAATCGGCAGTAACTTTGTTAGCTGGAGTTTTAGGTGATTTTTGCACTATCATCGAGAAGCGAATAGCGAGTATCAAAATAATGTTTTTTTTTTTATCGTGTAAAGGTAGCAAACGAGCATGAAGTCCACCTGATGGCAAGTGGTCACTGCCACCCATGGACATCAGTAATCATCCCAAGCACAATTAAGTCGTACCTAAGTTTGATTACTGATGCGTTGCTCCCCCTGAGGACTAAGATGTTCGCCTCGTGCATAAGTATAGCCGGCAACCACCCCTCTCCAAACCGAAACACAAAAATTGCTTCACGGTGGATTATGAGGGTGGCGGTGGTACCTCCCCGGTATAAATAATAATAGGTGGTAGAACTCGTTACTACGGTAATAAATGTTAAAAATAATAGTCTTTAATACTCTAGTTTCTTAAATTCTTCCTTTATTCTTAAATGACTCGTGTTCCTATGTTGCCCTTGCTAATAAAGGACGCGAAGAAGGTTTGTAGATTTTTTTTAACGAAAAATGTGTAAAGATGTACAAAACAAGAATATTAATATACATATCAAACGGAAACACGACTTAGTCAATTAAATTTTCTCACGCGAGTGTCTTTAAATTATACCTAGTCTATGTTACTCTCACAATTCAGACGATGTAAACTGAAAGCTTAATTAAGTTGAAAGCAAAGCTTAAACATATTAACGAGATGGTTTAAATCCATCTATTTATCATTGTCATGTTGGTCCCACATACAGATTCTAGAAACTTATTCCTGTATAACCTTGAGAAATTTTTTAGGGTAAGGGTAGTGTTAATGTTAAAAACGAGACGCTATAACTATAGCAACGCTGTCCGGCTGTCTGTCTTTCTGTCCGTTTGTCTGTCACCAGGCTGTATCTCATGAACCGTGATAGCTAGAAAGTTGAAATTTTCATCGCCTCGAGGCTCCCATTCACCCTCACACTTTACCATTCTGGAGTCCATTGCCGCCAATTCGGTCAGGAAGGGTAGGACTTCCCTAGTAAGGAAGTTAAAATTTTCACAGATGATGTATTTCTGTTGCCGCCATAAGAACAAATACTAAAAACAGAATACATAAATAAAAAAATAAGAGGGTCTCATACACCAAACGTGAAATTTTTTGCCGTTTTTATAGATAAAGAATGAAAACCTTCGTTCGCAAGTCCAACTCGCATTTGACCCGTTTTTATTTTGTATAAAGTTAGCCGCCCCTGGATTTTTTTTATTGTTATTAATCAAACTTTAGCGCGATTGAATCATACCTGAAGTTGACCATAGATGCGATGCTACCGTAGACTAAGATGTTCACCTAGTGTGTAAGTTTAGCCGGCATATACGAACCTCAAATGCAATAGTTGCTTCCCGTATAAGGGTACATCCCAGATCGAACTTTATGACTTCCACCAACTGTTCAACGCAAGAGTTGCCTTACTGAAGATGATAATGTTGGCGGTGGTACCCAATTGTAAGTATCCGAGTTCAACTACATGTCTTCCCTTCCAGCTATACTATTGGGACTATTCGCTCGCTTAAAATATTAACTCCAGGTCTAATTAGTTCATCGCCTTCTCGTGAAGGGCCTACAGTCTCTCGTCGGGCCGCATCCGCTGATGGTTTTCCGATTCTATTAGCCGCAAAGCGGTGGAGCTTTGATTAAGCGGAATGAGTAAGGCAAACGGCTATTTACAAACACTTTTCCAGAAAATTAAGGACGTACAAGTGATAAATTGTAAGTAAAAAAAGAATATTGATAGAAAAAAATACTGAGAATACATTAACATGAACTTGAAGTAAATTAACTATTTTTATGATATAGTGGTGTCGTTGACAGCAGTTTATACAATTGAAAATCTTTCATAAACAATTTCATAAAGTAAAATTTTACCTGGCGAGATATGAAGCGTTGAAGAATATCTGTTTTTTAAAACATGCGATGTTTAATAAGTAGGTATGATTTTGATTTCGTTAACAAGCGATGAAACCCTACCCAAGTCCTACAAATGATCTAGCATGACACTTTTTATTTTAACTTAATCTTAATTTTTTTTTAAACTTTGTGTTAAAGATATCACATGCATTAATCATAGTTATTGCTGACTTTTTATATTGTATAATCTTATTATTCTTTTTCAATAGCTGTCGTTCATAATATATGATCAATACTTTTTCGATAGTCGTTCATTCTGACTTCACCTATCCTCGCCCTTTTAATTGTTTATTTATGAAGTATCCCACACCAATATCAGGCTCCGGTTGAAATTGGACGTGAGGGAGGTTCTGAGCCCAAAATAAGGTTTTCAGTTTACTATTGAGGGTAACGTTGGTTTTATTTTACCCGAAAATTGGTATATATTGTGTGTAAATTTTTGACGACGGAACGACAGCGGGAAAATGTAGGAAAAACATTGGCTCAAAATAATTAGAAGTATGAGAGATAAGTTCACAAATTTTATCACGTTTTATATTAAGTTTAATGAAAGGAAAAATGTAATGCTGACACAGTAGGTAATAAACATTAATTTAACAATGGCATGAACTACCGTAAAACACAATGTATTTTAATTCGTTGTGATAAAG
The DNA here is from genome assembly GCA_018250455.1 of Polygonus leo. Taxonomy (NCBI): domain Eukaryota; kingdom Metazoa; phylum Arthropoda; class Insecta; order Lepidoptera; family Hesperiidae; genus Polygonus; species Polygonus leo. The sequence continues at coordinate 3,178 of DWNR01004118.1, forward strand.
TGAAGCGAAAGCAATTTTTGTAATTTAAACTTTAGGTACAGCAACTTTCTGTACATTTTCGTCGTTCTAACATGAAATCCATGTTTGTCGATTGAGCTCGTTTAGACATTTTTAATGAATCCGGAGTTTAACTGTCCGAATTTATAACCAAACTTTTCTATTAGGGACCTGGTAAAACGAATGCGGGCCGATTTCACTAACGAATTACATTCTTTTAAATCCCTCTGCTTTGTGTCGAATCTTTTAACGTATGTTTTGTAAAAATAACGTGTTTACTTTAGTGTTTTTCTTATTTGTTAACAGTTTTACACGCCGCGAATTTGGTTTTAACAAAAAGACTTGTGATGGTTATATGTCTTTAATTTGCATATGGGTGTGTAATTATTTATTATCATGAGGAATGCGTACCCACAATATAATAATTACAATATCATTTAGTATTATTTTTACTGCGCCAGGACATGGTTCTTAAAGTTACCTACTTACTTCCTTCTAACGTTAATATTAATTATTAATTTTTTTCGAACTCACTCTCAACAGATGGCATTACAAGTTGAAACGTATTATTCTTAAGTGAAAACTTTTATAGCCGCGTTACACGACTTTGGGTAGGAAAAACCTATGGGTTCGCGTCAGCAACATGCGTAAGGTATAGATTTAAGGTAAAAGGTATATGTATATCTATAGCTCATAGCTATTATGATTATAGACTTACTTTAAACACAGTTTATACCCGATATAATTATTTTAAATATTGGTATTGATATTGCCGTTTGGAGATTTTATATTATTTATTTTGTAATATTTAATTTAGGTATATCTAAATAATTTTTAATTTAAGTATTATAAAATTGTAATATTAAAACTCTAAGTTACAAGTTTTTACTTCTATGGGCAGTCGCTATGACTTTTGACCAATTTGATTTTCATTTTAGTTCGTGCGTAAAAATCAAGTACGTATGTATTTCCATAAAACAATTCAAAAGATTCCTGTGATTTACATGCATTCTACCACCTGGCCATTTGTCCATCTGTATCCTGTAACTGTCAACAAACGACGGAGTCTTATTAATATGGTTCCTTTGGGTTTGGAAGTCTAAAAATACCTTCTGTCTTAACTCAAGTTACTATAACTTTAATTATTATATTTATAATTAGGTAAAACTGTTTTTTGGCCTTAAAACATAAAATATACTTGTATAACTGAACTCTCATCGAGTTACAGGAGATATTTATAGCAATAAACGATAAAAGATTTTTTCGAGCCGTCTATTCCCAAATGGGAGAAAATAGGGAAAATTTATTTCCGCCAACATTTGTTTTGTTACGGGCTATTTCCTTTAGTATGGTGAATGTTTCCTCAAACAATTTTCGAATACCCAAAGTAAACTATTCCACATCAATGTAATAAATTGTCTACAGTATTTATTTCTTCGCAGAATGTATGTTTCAAAAGGAGTCTAACAATCGCATTCTGTGTAAAAACGTAAGTTAACTTGAACTGTTAATATATTATGAAAAAATACTAGGTAATACTCGTAGGGAGTAGCGAAGAGAATATTTTTAATATATGTAAGTTCGGTAGCAAGTTTTATTTTAAACATGAAAGATTCCTGTACATATTTTATAATTTCATTATAAATTTCATTTTTTTTTAATTTAAATTACCCAGTAGTTACCTAGTAGAGTTTTGGTTTTGGCACAATCTTTTTTTTGTACAATTCAATTGAATGCAAGATTTAAAAACATAATCAAATTAAATCGACTCAATATAGAAGAACAGAAAAAGCAGTAAATGATGTAAGACTTAACCGCTGAGCTGGTACCGTGAGAGGATCAGGCTACCCTTGTCAGATCGATGTCACTTGTGCAGGAAGAAGCTTTAACAATAAGAGTACGATAATGTATTTTTTGTACATCGAGGATTATCGGAACGTTATTCTACCGAACAACATTTGTGTTCATATTGATTCCTTAGTTTATTTCATATTTTTCAGATTAAAATTTGTGTCTTAAAATTAAGTGTCGATTGAAGGATATGGTGCATTTAATTTTCATATTGCTTCCATTTGGCATGTGGTCCCCAATCAGTTTAGGTCGCCAGTCATTAGCTACGCATGAGCTCAAATAGGACTGTTATGTTATGTTACCCTTGATACTATGGAACGTTGAAACAGGTGAATCAATGTGACTGCATTTTTATTTACTTAAATGACAACTTTCCATATTCTATGAGCTAATTATAAAAATGATTTGTAATTTTTTTTTTCTATTTTTTTTTATTGTGTAAAGGTAGCAAACGAGCACGCAGTCCACCTGATCGTAAGCGGCCACTGCCGCCCATGGACATCAATAATCATCCTCAAGTACGATTGAGTCATACCTAAGTTTGATCACAGATGCGTTGCTACCCCTGAGGACTAAGATGTTCGCCTCGTGTTTGAGTATAGCCGGCAACCACGCCTCTCCATACCGAAAAACAATAAATTGTTTCACGGAGGATTATGAGGGTGGCGGTGGTACCTCACGAACGGTCGAACTACATGAGTTCTACCACCTGGCTAATTGCAACAAGTTAAGTATATTAATACAATTATATTGAATAGGGAAGTGTAAGTCTTAAATAATTGTAAATTTAATGTACTTGTACCATTTTATCGCAAAGGTAAGGTTAAGTGGTTACTGCCGCCCATGGACATTAGTAATCACAAGTATTAGGAATAAGATACCTATGAGGAATAAAATGTTTGCCCTTACAGGCAACTACGCCTCTACAAATCGAAACGCAAAGTTGGCAAAACCAATTAAAAAAAATTTTAACTCTTTAAAATGTTCAAAATGTTACAAACCAAGTACAAGCTTTATGGCTTCAACACCAATTTCTTCCAAGCACCAACTCTATTTGTACGTAAGCAACAAAAAGCAATGCTAGTCCAATTTTAGCTCGCCTGAAGGTCAAACTGGTAAAGGACGTGCACTTAAGCGTTTCCCTCTTGGCACGGACTGTACAAAAGCTCTCACAAGTTCGATTTCCGCCACTTTTGCGAAACGAGGATACAATGGAATCGATAACTAACAAGATTTTAAATGAGTGAGCGAAATGCTGTTCAATTTTATTTTGGAATTTATTTTTGTAGCTTTGAAAATTGTTTGAGTGGAATATTTTTAGTCTGTTGTGTTTTGAAGTTTTAAAAATTCTCCGGCTTACAAAATAAAAATACGTAACTATTTTCGTATGGACTTATCCGTGGTACTTTATAAAATCTATTCTTACACGGTATGATAATTAAATTAGTAAATTAAAGTGAATAAAAAAATAATCAGCAAAATGCGAGAAGGACTTGTACACTAACGTACCAATAGACTTCTTAGTAGTAATATTAAAATATTTCCTCTTATTATTTTTTATCGTGACTATATACATCTGCGTCACTATATACAATACATATTTAGTGAAAATTTCAGGGTCTAACGGTTCAAATCACAGTTCAAAAGATAAGCTAAAAAATTAACTGTTTTATTTTTTGTATATTTAGTATGTATTATTGTCATGTCATTGCAAGTATGTCAGAACCATGCCATTTGGCACTCGATACTCTGCCTACCGCGTTAGAGATTTGGCGTGAACTATTAACATCTAATGTGTTTTTACTACACATCTGGTGAAAATATTCTGATATTTCTACCTACTATGTGTTTAAGAGATACAGCTGTATGACAGACGGATGGTCAGTGAAATTTTAGTATAAGGGTCCCGTTGGCAAGCTATGAGTACAGAATCCTAATGAAGCGAAAGACAATTTATTGATTAAAAATTATCATATGGAACAAGGGCCCTGTACTAGGTTACATAATTTTATTATTGGGTACCCTGCTCACCCGCGAAGACAATTAATTTTAATCAAAACCAAGTTTGCATACATAATACATGTATACGACAAGAGATTGGTTCAAATCAAGACTAAATGTATAAAATTTTTAGTGTACATGAATATACCTATGCATAGTTTTTGTATCTTTATAGTTTTATTTCAAGTTTAACTTCGTTTCGCCGATCCTGGTAAGTCCTGGATCCTGTAAAAGTAATGTAATATAAAGTGGCAATAATTGAAAAACAATTGTTTTCTTTTTCATTTAAAACACTGAGTAATGTGACACAAATCGTCATCTCTTTAATATCCGCGCAATATTCATAAGACAATTTAGAATGTAAATCTGATAGATGCTAATAGTTTTAGGTGCTACTTAACTGTCAGGTATCTTAATGAAATTGTTAATGATCAGTCATCAAAATCATCAAACACATCAATCTCTAAATAACACAAACATAAAACAAAGTGGCTTTCTGCGTCTATCTGTCCTTCTATATATTAGATCTGTACTTATTCCTTCTGTATGTCTTTCAAAGTACACAACGGATTTTGGCCCGGTTTTTACCAATAGACTATTTTGTTTCCATGGGAAAGTTTTAAATGTGTTATTAATTAAAGAAGCTAGGCATGTAGGTCAGATCCGTGCCATTTGACACTCGATACTCTCTGCCTACCCCGTTAGGGATTTGGCGTGAAAATGTGTGTGTGTGCATGTATTAATTAAAGCAATAGCATATCATGCTTGTCTTTCTAATGTACTCCACAATATAACTGTTTTTATGGTCTAAAACTTAAAAAAAATAAGTTGATATTTAGGTGGGCTTAATAGATATCAAATAAATCTAATTGCTTATCAAAATAAATATTTTTTGAAATGTAAAGTATTAACATATAACAATGATACCATATAACATTAATTTAAAGATATATTATTTCATTTATTTCTTCAACTCAACATCAACAATCAACAATCTAGAAAAAGCAAGAATTTTCATAAATCGTAAATGTCAAAGGTAATTCGTGCGTAAAAGGGAACGCGCGTAATCTCCGCGGAATACAACTAGGATCCGATTTGTTTTGGCTCAGATTATTTATTTCTACGTGTGATGTAGTCCTGTATTACAGTACGTACAAATTATTTCTGACAGTAAAAGGTATATCAGAGTTTGTTTCTTTTTCTTTTAACATGTCATATTATTTAAATATGTTAGTCTTAAGTTAACAATAAAATATAAACATTTATTGCGAGTGTACGTAAATCTGGTTTATACAAGGTACGTATAGTACTTACGTAATTTAAGTAGAAGATATACAAGCCGTTACTCATAGACTAAATGTAGAATTCTTAGGACTTTTCTTATATTTATAATTATATAAAATGTTAGTAATTTCGACGATTAGAATAACATCAATATTCTACAATTTACAAATTTTTGTCCATGAATGGTGATAATGTATCGCCTTTAACCATTAATTATTAGTATTATATAATATATTACGTATTGATTTGTCAGATTTAGATGTAGAATATACGAATTGCGCTCGTTGCGTTGGTAAAATTTCCTATTATAACTATATTTCTTTAGTTCTTTATTATTTTTAACACAACTTATACAATGGTACTAGATAATATAGAATGACAAAATTGATTTTTACATTCTAAAATTGAATTAATAGTAATTGCAAAATGCGTTGGCCGTTACAGTACAGTATATATAATAAGTTTATTATTTTCCATACAAATATTTCGAAGATCATAATGTCTAAGATATAGAATTTACGAGAAGGAAAATGCGCTCTTCTGTAGAATGCAGTAGATAATCCCTAATATCAATGAACTTCCGCTTGGACTGATGCAGTGCTAATCTACTGGAATCCCGACCGTTGAGAGAATCCATTATCATTTAATTTTCATTCCTTTCCTTTCATTATTTTTATTTCTTTATTCGTTTGGATTATCGTTTTAAAATTGACATCTTTATATGCAGTCAATTTAAAGGAACGTTATATTAATCGTACATATATTGTTTTTTCTGTATATATTTGACTGTTTTTATAAAGAATCTTCCTTATTACGACAATTTACATAATATTGGCGTTGATTTTGAGAACGACTGTTTCATATTAATCACCGTCCACAAAAAAATACATCGTAGTATTATAATCCGGAACTTGGTAGACAAATTGTCTAAGAACCCTAAATTGAACCTGGGTTTGACTATTGTTAATGTGACCTTTAGAACAAAGTAATTAAACATTCACATTAGAGTTTCTTAACATAATTTAGGTAAACAATCCAACCACGTCATGCTCTATAATGACGTCGAACTTGTGTATTGTGATGTATTGACGTGTTATTAATGACGTGACATTAAGGGCATCGCACTCAATTAGATTACCGACCGATCGACCGACCTACCGACTATGCAGAGTGATGGCGGGTTTATTGGTGGTGAAGCTTACAATTTTGGTAAATTATATGAATAACTATGTATTTCGGATTTTTGAATTTACATACCAAAATTGGAAATGCACAATTAAGTTGCGAGTGAAAAATTCTATTAGTGAGTGAAAAGTTCTCGTATAAAATGTTACGCCCATAGTTTTTATTTAAGATTTAAACCTTAAGCAATTCTAATATCAACTTAATATATGATAAGTGAGCACTGGCGTCCATGGAAATCTCTAACTATTCATTAGTTATCTATCTACCATCGATCTTGTAAAATTAGTTTATATATTTTCTTAAATAGTAGGTACTATGCTTGCATTGCACATAGTCACCAGCAAAATGCTATGCTATTGCATTTTGCTGGTGACTATGTTATCGGTTACTGCCACCCACGTACGTCGTACATGTATAATTAACTATAATTAGGATTAAAGTCCTAGTAGAGGTTGACCGCAGATGCGTTCCTCTCCCTGAATACTAAGATGATGACTTCTTGTATAAATTTACCTGGCAACCACAATTGCTACATGGCAGAAATTGTAATAGCAATAGTATTAGATGATCTGTGTTGCTTTTCTAGAACCGTATGAGCAAGTTATAAGTAATCCGTTTTATATATCTACATATAATAGTTAATACCATAAAATTATTATTGTTTATGGCATCTAATATAATCCGAATTTGGGATAACAAACTAAACTTCCTCAGACCGTGTTTATGGGTTCAAACAGCGAAGATTGAAACTTCCACTATAATTACATTATGGCACGCTGCATAAACCAAGTTTTGATAGCCGCTGACTTGTATTCCATTGTGTAAATTAATTGTATTGTGTATGTAAATGTTTATTTTAGTACTATAGAATAGAATAATTTCTGTTTGTTGACTGTTTATGTAACATGCAAAAGGTTACGTTTAAAACAGCCTACTCTTTACGGGAATACAATAGTTTTATCGCTAAATTTACCTACTAGGATAATTGATACATTATAATACGGCATACCCAATACACTTTACATTTTGGTTCATGTTAGAAGCCAAACTTCTTGACAACATATATTATGAACACGATCTTATGCTTTGTTGAATTGTATTGTATTTTATGAAATTTTTAACATGTTTGGCGGTTAATACATGTTTTTTTATCGTCTTAAGGTAGCAAACGAGCATGCAGTTCACCTGATGGTAAGTGATCACTGCCGCCCATGGACATTGTTGAACATCCCCGAGTACGATTAAATGGTACTTGAGGTTGACCACGGATGCGCTGCGTCCCTTGAACACGAAGATGTTCGCCTTTAGGTATAGCCGTCAACCACGCCTCTCCAAACATAAACACAATAAATTGCTTCCCGGAGGATTGTGTAGTGGCGGTGGCACCTCCCCGGTCGAAATACATAATTTCTACCACCTGGCAAAAATGCTATTCACATGCATATGGATAGTATACTCATTATTCAACCTCCGTTAGTACTTTTGTGTATGTAGCATAACCTATATACGGTTCACTCTGAGCTTTACCGCCGCTACACCGATGGCCTCCATACAGCAATTGTTTATCAGTAATTTGCAATTCGATGCTTATACCAACGTTACTGTATGGAAGTGGGAGCTGGGTATGTCAGAAACAGCATGAAAGCAGAATTAACGCGGTG
>DWNR01004119.1:0-11155 GCA_018250455.1 Polygonus leo
GAAAAAATGGCTCGGTCTATCAAGGAGCTGGCCACCCCTGACATAAAACATACCTGGATACGTCTTCTGCAACAGTTTTTGGTACGAAGTTTCCTATTGTGCAATACACGCACAGAGAGGGGTGGGAGCGAGATCAAAAAAAATGTAACAAGACTTTTCTCGACACTTCTTTTTCATAGACTCCTCACGCTATTTTTAAGTCATTGTTGATCTACAGCCATACACACCTGGATAAGTCTTCTGCAGCAATTCGACAGAGTTAACGTTCATCTCGAGTTGGTCGACGTGGTGCTGCGAGAAGTAGCCGAACTTCAAGCCGCGGTGCACGCTTCGCATGCCGGCTGTGGGCGACAATATACCCATTATAATTTTCAATAGCGTCGTTTTACCCGCGCCGTTGTCACCGACCTAAAAATTATAAAACATTTATTCATGTGTAAAATATGTACTGACTTCACACACACATACATACATCTTCACGCCAAATCGTAGGCAGAGAGTATCGAGTGTACTGACTTCAAATACATTAAGCCTTTTTTAAGTATAAAGGTAGCAAACGAGTATGCATTCAACGCGATGGATGGATAAGTATTTACTGCCGTCCATGGACATCTGTAATCAATATACCATTTAATTGTACTTGAAGTTGGCAGATGCGTTGCTACCCCTGAAAACTACACACTGTTCGCCTTATAAGTATAGCCGGTAACCACGCCTTTCCAAAACCGAAACAGAACAATTGCTTCGCAGAGGCTTATGAGGGTGGCATCCTGCCCGTTCTAAATAATAATTAGACTTTTTTCCATTGTCATTTTAATGGCTGTGTCAAGAATAATTACGAACAACTATTATCTTGTAATTATGTAGTTATTTTATCATGTTATATAATAACTGCATAGGATTAATAGCATAGAATTGATGCAAAATGTATAAATATATAAAAATGAATCTCTATTTTCCTTGGTCACGCGGTGATACCATATCACGCGTGAACGGCTGGACGAATTTCGCTAATTCTTTTTTTGTTGTATTTGTTATTGCCAGAACTGCCAGAACATGGCTCTTATTAATAAAAAACTTAATAAAGTTGCGCGGAAAATTATTAAATTCAAGAAAACTTAACGATCATATTAACTTTTCTATTGTAACATAGGAACATGACTTTTTACTACCAATATAGAAAAGGCAAGACAACATCTGTCGGGTCAGCTAGTTCATTATATATTATTATCATCGAAAAACAAATTCATCTTTATATAAAAAAAAAAATCGTGTCACAACGTTAGTTACCGTATCTCTCCGAAACGGTTTAACCGATTTTGATGAAATTTTATATGTACACTTGGTAAGTCTGAGAATAGGTTATTATTTATCTATTTTTCATACCCCTAAGGGATAAGAGTGTCCACCCCAAAAACATTTATGTTTTGGTTTTTTTATTTTTATTTTTTTATGATGTGGCATTAAAAATACATACAACCCTAAATTTACAACCCTATATTTGTATTTTTATTTAAGTAACAAACATATATAAACATAACAAAAAGTTGTTGTTGAACTACTAGCTGACCCGGCTCTTTAGCTCAATAAAATTTTCACGCCCATTGTCAACATTTTCTCAGAGTGCGTGACATCACGTTATTGAATGTTATTAAAATGGGTAGCGAGCAATAAAACTTGCAATGCGTCCAATTCAATGCAAACGGTCAAGGTCGCATACTTTGCTCGTTGTATTGCGACTTACATCGTAACACAATGCTTCTGATATTACTAGCAATTGAGTTCGCGAGCGGTGAATAAAAGATAATGAAAGATTCTAGATTCAATATTAAACATTAAAAAGCCGACCTAGGTTCATTGGTAGACGCCGAATCGGAAGCTAAAAAAGTAAGTTTGAGACTAATTATGGTGCAGCCAAATTCGCCATACTTCCCCTGTATTTTTCCACATTTAAAGAGCTGTATCATTGGAACTAAAAGGTATCCAGGTATCCAGTAAAAAAAATATTTTTTTTTTTATAAAATGTAGCGTAAATACTCGCATGTGCCCATACAAATGTGTTTCTCAATATTTGTTCCTTTTTTTTGTATAGTTATACCGTTTTTCAAATTTAGTGCAATTTAATATGACGGCCCGCAGCAGAAATAAACGTGTTTTTTCCGTAGAAAAATATTTCTCACAATTATACTATTCATTTCAAATAATTTTAATGGTGCCTTAATTGTACAACAACTTTACAACCATTTTGTACTTTATGGCGAAACGCAAATTGACTCAAATTGTCTGTCGTCACTAAATATTAAAAAAAAAATAATAATAATAAACTAATTTTTTACAATACTCACGATACATATCCGAGATTCGAGTGTAGCGCCAAGGTTAACATTGCTGAATATAACTCTGTCTTTTGTGTAGTAGAAACTGACTTCGTTGATTTGCAAAATTGGTGGTGACAGAGGCTCTGCGTCAGGAAACCTTAAGACTACCTCCTGCTCTTTCTCTACTGGTTTGAGTTCTGGCCTGTAAGAAATAATACACTCTTATTTTCCTACTAATTTATATATAAAAGCCTGAATTACAAAACACAAGATTGTAAAGAACCAGTATTGCAACTAGATAAGATAAATGACTACATTGATTGCAACAGACGGAATGCAAATTAAACAGAAATCGAGACCCACAGATCTGCGAATTACGCTTTTCGGACTACGTGATACGAAAATGAAAAAAATCCAAATACTGTCTGAAACTATAACTACAAATATCTATGAGAGTTATAGTGAAGGAAAGAAGTGCCAAAACTCACAGTCGGTCCAGCATCTCGATCTTGCTCAACACGAAAGACGCCTAGTTCGCGTTGTATCCGGAGCGATTGATGAACTCCTGGGTGCGCTCACGTTGCTACAGCTGGGAGGGGAGACACCCAGCGTTAGGACAATTATAGTGAAGGAAAAAAGTGCCAAAACTCACAGTCGATCCAACATCTTGATCTTGCTCTGCACGGAGGAGGCCCGGTTGGCGTTGTATCGGAAGCGGTCGATGAACTCCTGCGTGTGCGCGCGGTGCTGCTGCTGCGCCTCGTACTCGCGCTGCTGGTTGCGGTGGCGCTCCGTCTTCGTCTTGTAGAACTGCTCGTAGTTGCCCCTGGAATGTGGATGTTGGGTTACGTTTTTGAGTGATTGAAAAATGAACTATTGGAGTATTTTACTTTTTTAGGTTTTATGCCAAATGACAATGGAATCCCATTATAAGGTACCTCTTAGACTTTCGTCAGAATGTGTATTAAATAGCCGTTAACAACAAGTACGCTCAAAAAATAAAAATATTGTTATTTACTCTTTTACTGTATAATATATATGGAAATTATAGATTAAATTTATAGTCAGTTATTGGTATGATACTATCCAATCTACAACCACATATGAAATTGAATAATTACTATAAATCAACTTCGGCTATAAAGAAATCCACTTCAATATGTTATATAGCAAATTTATTACAGATCATCAAAGAGTTTAAGAGCAAAAACGTTCCATCTCGTCCTAGTACTAACAACAATGAATAAAGAGTCTAAACTACTTACTTATATGCGTCAATCCTTTGTGAATGTAAATGTAGAATATCTGTGGGCACTGTGTCAAGGAAGTTTCTGTCGTGAGACACAACCAGTAGTGTGGTAGGCCAGTTCTGTAAATAGTTCTCTAACCAGATGATAGCTTTTATGTCCAACATGTTCGTCGGCTCGTCGAGTAGGAGAAGATCGGGTCTGAAATAAGAATAAAAATATTAACTAAAAAAATCAATAAATTGAAAATTTACATACTACGCCATTTACGGTCCTATATGCTCATCTCATGATTGCCGAATACCTCATATCAGATACAAGACAGGAATAGCTAACAGTCAGATAATAACTGCTAGCAATACTTTTCTTTTAAAAGTAAATAAACACTAGCTATAAACAAATACACACATAATTTTACATAAATACTAGCTGACCCGGCCAATCGTTCTGCCATATAAATTAAAACTAGTATTTTTCACGCCAATAATATAGGTATTGTCTTATATGTTAAATTTTTCACTTTTCTAATCATTGAATGATAAATTATTTATTGGCAATCTTATATTTCCATTATTATATAAAAAAGGTTATTTTAGCAAAACTCACTTTGAGAAGAGAGCTCTCGCCAACGCAAGCCTCATCCGCCATCCACCAGAGAAGGTCCTAGTCGCCCGCTGCTGCATCTCCGGTGTGAAACCTAAACCGCTCAATATTATAGAGGCCCTTGCAGGTGCTTTGTCCGCTTCAATGTTCTCTAACTGTGCGTACACTTCACTTAATTCTGTTGATAGACTCACATCTGCTGATCTACAAAAGCATACATAGAAATTTAGACATCAAATAATGTGGAAAAGAAACCTGGATACTTGTAAAAATATGTTACCATTACTGTAAAGGATAACAAATTTATCAAAATATGAATTCATTTTTTCATAATCTATTAAACTATGAAATGTATGAAAACGTTTTAATTTACATATATGAAGTGAAAAGCATTTTGATTATTTATTAGTATTTTCATATAAATGCCTTTTCAGCAGCATGTCGATACCAAAAGTTAAAAATCTGTGAAATTATTTTTTGTTAAAGTGTTAACCACTTGAAGATGCAGTAGATATTGATTCTTTACTAATAAGTACGAAATAATATTATGTTGATTACGTCATACAATATATTATGTATGTTGTAATTAAAATTACTACAAAAGGAAGTAATAAATAAAACATTCTTTACCCATTACTAATTGCTGCCGTAATCTCTTTCTCCCGCTTCAATAGATTTTCTCTCACAGTATCACATTCTAGCACACTCTGTAACGCTAGAGTATCATCACCAACAACTTCTTGTTCCACATGCAATATTGATATATGCGAAGGTATCTTGAGCTGTTTGGAATAAATCATACGAAGTAATGTTGTTTTTCCGAGACCATTCCGTCCAACCAAACCATAACGTCGACCGCACGCCAATATTAAATCTGCACCTTGCAATAAAACTCTGCAAAATAAAGAAATAACAGATTTCTTTATTTGACATCCTTTTAATATTTATTGGTTTGACATTAGATTTATTCAGATTAGATAAATCATTAAGAAAAACATACAAATGTCCATATGTTTAGAAGGCGGATTACATTAGGCTGCATGAGCCAGAATTTTTTGAGGCCCATTGTATTTTTGTACTCAAATGGTAATCTACAAAACCAGAGCGGCTTAAACATATACATATAGCAGTATATCAGAAATTTGATTGTATTTCTAAACCATGTAAACTATTTTAGCCCATTCTTGTGTTATAGTTGTATATTTTTAAACAATATGTCACAATGCAATTACTCTCCGCTCTCTACTCGGCTACTCTGTTTCTAGTAGCTTCATATATAGAGGTATATATACAGATAAAAAAATATTTGGATATAGACTTATTCAGATTTGATACACACACACATCTTCACGCCAAATCCCTAATGGGATAGGCTGAGAGTATTGAGTGCCAGATCAGATTTGACAAATAATCAGTCATCCCTCTTTTTATATGAAAAAATATAAATTGTACAGAACACATTCATTGCACATATAAATATATCATATTTTATGGACATAACTAGACCATTGAAATTATATTGAATTGTCAATTGTACAAACACAAGAAATACCAACCTATCACCATATGCAATATCCAAATTCTCTATCCTAATATCCTGAGTCCTGTTAGTTCCTTTAGCTTCCAGTTTACTGTCCTTCTTCGATGTCACTTGAGATGCTGTGGCAGTCTGTAATACTGGAGCGGCCACTGGCATCTTTGCTTCTTTCTGTTTTTGCTGCTTTTGCTGTAATTTAGCTTCTGCCTTCTCTAACTTTTTGGCGTCTACTTTCTACAAAAGTAAGATGAGGACACAAATAATGTAAGAACTTACTTTGTAAACCCACTTTTCCAATCCTATGATTGGAAAAGTGGGTAACATTTAGACTCTTTAAGAATGTTTAGCAAATATAAATGTAAATAAATGAAAAACAGGACTGTTTTAGTTATGGTTCAACAAGAGATGAGTGGAAAACATACTAATTTCTCTCTGCCAATGCAAATATCTTCTAAGTGACAAAACCATAGGAACAAGAATTTGTGGACAAAAGGCTAGAATTTGTGTTTCACCTGTGTTACCCATATTACTACAACTTATTGTACATTTATTTTCTAATATAATTATATTGCTTCAATAAAATAGTAGTCAGTGATGTTAACTCAAAATCTTACCAAATTATCATCTCTAGTTTGTAGCCATATACTTTTCAGATCATCACTTTCATTGTGGTTTGTAGTCATTGAAGCCAAATGTATTGGAGCATCTAATACTTTTCTAAGTCCATTTGCAGTGCCACATTTTTCTGGTTGGAGCATATGAAGTAGTTTCTCACATATTTCCCTGGAAATTATGATTATAGTGTTATGATCTCTGTCTTAATAAATAAATCACAAAATGACCCAGTTGCATCTACTTAAGTAATAGCCATAGCAATTCAGTTATCACTGATGTTATGTTATGCTATATCTAGCATCCGAGTAGTTAAAAAAATCTTCAAAGTTGGCTCCGTAGTTTTCTGAGCTTATCAATTATAAACTATTTCTTTGTTCTTTATTCTTTGTGGTGGATACTATGCTGATATATGATAGTTAATATTCATTACATAACACAATGTTGTCTAAGTTTCAATTGAAAATTTTATATAAAACCAACCCCGCTTATATTCTACATTATATAATACATACATTAAAAAAAATTATAAGACTTACTTCTTATACATATGTCTATAAATGCCATGTCTCAAAAATTCCTTAAAAATATAGGCAAGTGTTTGTGCTTAATTTAAAATTACTACTAATCCATTTCTAGTACAACCTTACAATTTCATATTGATGTAGATTCAATGTAAATTTAATCATGAACCAAGAGCTTAGTCTATGTTTGTGTCTTAGATAAGTATGAATGACATAATAAGGGCCAATATTACCATATTTACCTTGTCCTTAATTATGTGGATTTTATAACAAAAATCTTTGCTAATTCATGAATAGCATTACCATAAAATAATCTCAATTGAATATGGATAATTTAGTGATAGCTTACATTTACTTGTTAGTAATTGCATGAATATAAATAATAAGTATACATTAATTTTTTTTTTTTTTATTAAGTAGTAAGGTCAATATAAAAATATTCCTAATGTTACATTTGAATCCCCAAGATAAGTTTAAATTATAGATAATTAATAAATATATAACCTTTGACTCATTGCAATGATGAATAATGTTAACAAAGTAAACTTTAAATTACTAGTATGCAATTTATAATATTCAAGAAAGTTAATTGCAGGTCAGCTCTTTTGTCTAATAAAAAGAAGATGATATAAGAATATTACCTGATGTCTTCTTCTGATTTCTCTGAAATTCCTTGCAAAACTTCGCCAACAGCCTCGTAAACCTCCTCAGTGTCCTCAAACTCTCCAGCACTACTGTCTAGTATATCTAAAAGCGGTTTAAACTAATTAAAAAAATCTTTATGATGCCATAGTGATCTCGATTTACGATTCTTCACAATTTTAGCGCTCACTTGCATAAAACGCACAGTACAAGTTAACCTACGTTAAACGGGAATTATGCACAGATTGTACCTTATAACAAACAATAATTCTCAGCTTCATAACCTTATCAAGATACCATACCTTTTACATACTTCATCAATTCATCATCAATCAACGGAAATTGACTCCTAATAAATTCACCACAATTAGCCATTATAGGAAATATAAACGCTTGGTTACTACCAAGATAACCGATTTATAATATAATTAACATTTATTTAACAAAAAAATATCAATACGATGTCACGTCCACACGTCAATGACGATCGACAGGGCACGACACAACTGTCAATGTGTCAATTAAATTTAACAGTCTATAGTTCGTCATTAAATTGTATAAAATATTAATACAGTGTAATATTAATTTTAGGGGTCGTTAAATATATCTAGTCATTTTATGGGTAATACAATTTGTATTGTATTTTGGATCAAAGAATTGTATCAATTTATAATAACTATTTCTACGTATATCATATTACCATAAAGAACCATAATATATTACCACAAAATATTTATAGTATATTCATATTATTTTATTACCAGAATAAATGTATAATAATAATTAATATAAAAATAATTATACAGCAGTATTAATACCGGGTATTAAGAACTACCCTAGCAAAAAAGCCGAAGCGTAGTCAACCCCTCGTTCGTCGTCATTAATTTTACTATGTAATAGTACATTATCATACTTTGTATAGTTATCTGTGGTACATTTATAACGATCTGTGCTTTTTACTTTATGACAGCGGATGTCAAACTGACTGTCATTTTTATTATAGATGATAGAAATAAATAAATAAATACTGCTGTTAGGGGTATATGAGATTAACATTGCAGAATTAAATAAATAACACATAAAATACAAAGCTAGCCGTTAGGCATAGCATACTGTCACATCTAAGGCCTATCATAAAAATAACTTAGCATAAATAATTCATTATTGTAAATCAAACTTTGAACATTAAATGTATATTTAATATAAAAACAATAATAATCCTATAAAAATACAGAAATGGATGAAAGCATTGATGGTAATGTAGCAGTTCTTGCTATTTTGGATAACCAATGTAAGTATAATATAGTAATTTAATTTTAAGAGCAAAATAAGTAAGTTACACTTGGACTTCAACTGCAATGTTGTCACTTAATAAAATATCATTATTTAATATACTCCTGCAGCTAATTATATTATGCAAAAAATATATGTATTTAATTATTTTAGCTTAGCAAAAGCTCAAAGCATAATTGTCCTAAAATATGGTGACTTACAAAATCTTTTGACTGTTTACTGAAAAATGTTTACTTTCTGTATGATTTTAGTTAAAAATGAATGTCTATTTGTTTATTTAGTTTACTAAAGTAATGGTTATAAAATGCTTATTTTTTCAGCATGCAATGCTGCTTTGGAATCACAATATAAACAAAATTTAAATATTGTTGACTATGAACATACTCATCAAATAAATCAAGAAGAAACAGAAGTCACTGAGACTAACAAACAAAGTAAGTATTATCATTTCTGTTAAAAACTAATTTTATATATTAAACTAATTTTATAATATTTTAATTTTATTTTATTGTAGTAAACGAACATGCATTCTACCTGATGGTAAGTGACCACTGCCACCCATGGATATTAGTGATTATCCCTGAGTATGATTGAATCATACTTGAGATTGAGCACAGATGCATTGCTACCCTTGAGGACTAAGGTGTTCAACTCGCAAGTAAGTATAGCCAGCAACTACATCTCTTCAAACTGAAAACACAATAGATTGCTTCAAGGAGGATTATGTGAGTGGCTGTGGTACCTTGCTGGTCAATCCACATGAGTTTACCACCTGGTAAAATTAAAAGTTTATCATTATATAAATTGTTGCAGATATTATATGGACTAAAAACGCAACATTAACACTATTAAGTTTGTATGAGTCAAAAATGCACATGATAGAAAATCCAAAAAAGAAATCAAAAATGTGGACATCAATTGCTGAAGAATTGAAATCATTAAATATTGAGGTACCATTTTATTCTTACATAAGTTTATGAATTAAAATTTTTGAGAAAAATATTAGTACTTAATTGTACATAAATTTAAATTCACTTGACTAGCAATATCTAAATTATTGTACATTTTTTATAGCATAGGTCATGAAGATTATTCTTCATATTATATATATATTTTTCAATTACAGGTAACAGCGGACCAAGTGCGATGGAAAATAAATGCTCTTACAAAAAAATATAAGGATTGTATTGATAACAGACAAGGCACATTGACTTTCAAATATTTTAATGAAATGCATCAGATTCTTGGACGATACAATGAGGAAAGTACATATAGATTAGCATCAGGTGTCCTTCCAGTCGACACAGATGATTCAAGTACATTAAAGAAAAGGAATTTCTCATTTAAACCCACAACACCATTTAGAAAACTAAGAGCAGAGAGAAAGGCCAAAATAGAATTAGATAAACAATGGATAGAATACATGAAGCGACAAGAAGCACAAAAACAATTGAGAGATGAAAGATGGGACAGAAGTATCAGGTTAAAAGAAGAAGAATTACAATTGAGGAAAAAAGAATTGGAAATAAAACAGTCAATAGCCCTAAGAAAACTTCAATTAAAAGAAAAGAAGCAAGAGGAGATGTTGAATATTGAAAGGGAGAAATGTGCTTTGCTTAGGAGGTTGGTTGCTGATCAGGAATCAATAACCAACAGTTAATTTTTATTTATTTTTACAATGAGGTAATCATTCAGTTGTCTTTAACATCAATTGCAATGCAAGAAATATATAAAACCAAATATAGACATATTTGGTTTCAGGCTTGGTTGAATTAACGGGATAATTAAAATACATTTATTATTTTTATAATGCGTTATGTATGTATGAAAAATGTATGTATGTCAGAACTGTGCCAATTGGCTCTCGATACTCTCTGCCTACCCCGTTAGGGATTTGGCGTGAAGGTGTGTGTGTGTATTTTTTATAGTAATAGTAGTTCAAAGCTCTTCAGGGTCAGTATCAACATAGTACGTAGTAATTATCAACCAAAGTTGATAACTACTACATAAATCAACTGGCTAGTATTACACCTATTATTACTAGCACATGACTTTAATTAGTCATACATTTGCATAGATTTGCATCTAAATTAATGCAAGAAGAATTGTATAAGTGATAAATGAGTCAGTCCACAAGGAAAAACACAAGTTTCTCAAAGTCCTGTGTTATACTGACTTATAAATTCTTATTAAATACCTATATATTGTAGTATTATTGAAACTGAAAAAAAATATTTGAGATACATGCCTGTACTATAGTAATGTAGTATATATTTATAGTAACTAATATGTTACTCTATGAGAAACTAAAGTATTATTAATATTATTAATAATATTTTAGTTTCTCATAAGTTTTTTTATAAGTTTTATCTTATAGTT
>DWNR01004120.1:0-11155 GCA_018250455.1 Polygonus leo
GCGGGGCCGGCGTCTCCCCGTCACGGTGTTATCGTATCGTCCGCGGTCGGTGTCCTAAGTGTTTATTATGAGCGACAGGGACAGGTCGTCGCCCTCCCTCACGGACACCCCCCTGAAAACTTACATCGGCCGGCACGACGACGACTACCCCTTAATAAACGGAAACGGTGAGTGTCCCATGCGTATGCGTCTACGAGCGGTCGAGGGTCGAGGGTCGGGAGCGCGAGCGCGTGGAGCGCCGGGCGCGCATCACGCGCACGGCGGCGCGCTCGGGCCGGCGGAGGGCAGTGGGTCAGCGCGCCCAGCGCCCCGGACCAGCTCGCGCGATCGTCCGGTTCGCCCTGCCCGCTCTTCCTGCGACGCCCGTCCTTCGGGGTCGGTTTGCCGCATTGAAGCTGTCGCAGGTTCGATCGACCCGCCGACCTCCTCTCGAAGTCCACGTTCCGGACGTGCAAATGTTAGCTGACAGCGGAGGAAAATGTAATTTTTTTTGCTTTAGAAAATTAGATATTAGATGTAAAAAATCGTTCAGAAGCGAGGCCTCGGCGTGAAGATCGGCGGAGCGGAGCGCCGTGGTGCGGTCTTCAGCTGTAGCGGATCGATATCGGGTGACCTTAAAACCCAAACCGAGAAGGGTGGGTTTTGGAGCATCGAATATTTGAATCCTTGGAAGTTAGAGCAGCGTCTGGACTTCCGTCTAGTCGCAACGACATCGATGTGAGGTGCGTTATCGTCGGAAAAACTCCGGCAGAATTAAACTATTACTCTTCTCGAAGTTCTTACTTTGCTACAATTTACTACCGGTAGTGTGGCTGCCGTTCAATAAGATATCGGTTTGCATCTGCCTGGCACAGGTCGATGGATGAGCTCGTAAATAATCGTCGAAATAGTTCAGTTTCGAGTCGACCGCCGATATTCGTATATTTAGCCCGACTTCCGCAAGCTGGGAAAAGTTACTCTCTGAATATTGAGACATTCCGAGGAAGACAGTGCGAGTCGGGGCAGCCGCGGCGGAGCCTCGCACTCGTCGCCCTTCAAAATTTTGATTCGCCGTTAACTCCTATCATATGTAGGTATTCATGTTCCTCAAAACACAATAGGTACTGTTGTGTGATTGACGTGTTTGTTATTGTGTCAGTAAGTGCTAAATGACTGGCGCGCAGTGTGGCTCACTTCCATATCGAAATTCTCACGTGACTGTCGCGCGTCCTTGTGGCAATTAACCCAATGATACATTAATTTTAATTACGATTTGTTGATGTAGATAATTGGGAGTATTTAGTAGATAGCCAATAAGAACGTTATAATAAGATAATAATAAGACTGACTCACTGAAAGAGCAAAATTTACATTAATCGCAATGATACAGAAAAATGTATAATTTCGTAAAACGAGTTGCTAATCGTCATTTTAGTTACTCATACGGTAAACGAAATTATATCTTATCATTTGATAATATTATATTATTAGGTATCACGTAAATGCGTCAACGCCAATCGGACATGGGAACACCGACCGACTCCAATGCGACTTCTATTTTGCAATTGACAACTACCTACTATTACCGAATATTATAAAATGGGACGCTTTGGTTCGTCAGGGAGAAAACCCTACGCCTGTGTTAGATGTAATTTTAAACTCCTTTTGCCTGTGATCGAAATCTTTATTTAATGAGTCAATGAATCTTACCATACATATAAATACGTGCCACCGATAAATAAGCTTAATATTAAATATAAAACAAATGTAAATCTAATATTTCACAAACATAAATATATTTCACAAAGTCTTAAATAATATTTATTCAATATCGTCGCATAGAATTAACAATTGTATGTCGTATTCGGTGTCGCTAAGTAAACAAACAAAACAGGGAAAAAGTTGATTTAATCGTGTGTACTCTGTCTAATATTAGTTGAGGATTTTACTCTGCAGAATGTACCGGTTGCGAAATTGTTAAATTCCAAAAACAAAAATCAGTCAGGTAGCATAATAATCATTTTAATAGGGCTGGAATATGGAATAAGGCTGCAAGGGTGTGGAAGAGTTATATGAAGTCGTTCTATAATTCTGTGAATTTTACACCGTGTACCGATTTATTTTACTTTAATTATCGTCACATAATTATATTGATTTACATATTTAACTATATCACTTACTTCTGAATCTAATGTAGGTTTTGATATAGCTAAGAATTTTGATGAGGTGCGAATTTGTTTTACCTTTAACATTACCTGCATTGTATAACTGAAAACAGATTCTCCGATACGTTCGTCTTGTTTTATTTTATTTTATTTTTTTGTCCTCCTCTTTCCCCCTGAGGCGGGGTTGGTTCTAAATCATGAGGCACCATTTACTATGCTGATAAGCATCTTCAACAGAAGCCAATCCTCATATCCCTTTCGATGTTCGGCATCTGGGAGGTCTTCCCTCTTGTATGTGTGCACTTCGCTCTTTTTATCACAAGAAGTGTTTCCTCATTCCCCACACTATGTGTTTCATGACATGGCATGCTTTGCTTTTCATTTTCGGGGATTTAAATATTTTCGGGGATTGCTGTACTTTAAATGTAACCCTTTGTTACTTTGTAGCACTTTTCAAATGCTGCACATAATTTTAAGTACTTATTTTAATGACAGGAATTAGGAGGCAAGTAATAGGTATCTTACAGTTATCATACATAACATTTATATAACATAATAATATAACATTACTTAAAGCAGTTCTGTATATTCCAGTAATTTGAAAGCTTTGCAGTACATATATTATCTTACATCAGTAAGCATTTAATCGTGAAAGTTTGTTTGCTTGTTTTGCTTGATGGGGTCAAATTTAATCAATCGATTTTCATGAACTTTAGTTCACTTGTACTTTCCGTATCTATTAAGTACGATACTATTGATTCATACGAAATTAAATTAGATTTGTGCCCTTTTAAACAACGTTTATAATTTATATCTCAACTTTGATATTAGCCGAAATTTATTTACATTTATGCAAATAAACAAAAGTTTTTCCTTCCTTCAGCTTAAAATATTTACCATCCTGCACATAAATATAATGTAAATGTAAGATTGTAATGTAATGTAAGAAGTATAGAGTCATTACATCATAAGCCATTAGAGTCCCACAACAATCTTCTGCGCTGATCACATACGAATCGGTGGACTATATTATATTCTACCGATTTTTGCAAACTCTATTAGTACGAAAATAAATAAAAAACAAATATAAGTTTCAAAAATGAGATTGACAAGTCACACCGACGTGTACAACATAACATCACATCCACATGAGTTCCGTATTGCAGTATCACGTTAACGTTTTATGTTTGTTAGTTTAAAGTGATAAAATAATTACTCATGATGTTTTACTACGTTTTTAGTATCTCGCTCTGCTACTTTTGTTTAATTTTGGATTAATTTATCAGATATCAAATTAAACGTGTTTTATTACATCGTAGCTAGATTTGAAAGATACATACAGTAGGAGCCTACGGATTCGCACAATTTCACAATTTGAACAAAGGTAGAAACGACATATTTTTTAATTGACATAACTTTTTTGTTTATGCACCGATTTAATAAAATAAACATAATGTTAAGTTTGCCACAATACATCACTGAAAACCGCATTCCATTCGGATAAGTGAAGTTTGCCACAATACATCAGTGAAAACACATTCAATTCGGATTACTCGTTCTGAGATTAGCGCGAACAAACGCACAGACAAACAGATAAATAGACAATAGATAAATAGATTTACTCAATCAGGTCATCTAGTACATTTAGTTGATTGTATTATTTTACAATACTTGATAAGTAAAAGAATTTGACTTATTGAATTAAAATTTAGAAAATGAAAAATTAGTTTGACTTTCAGGCGGTGCTACCATCAGAATTGTTTTCACAGTAACTATACCACCAAAGTCACTTTGGGATAAGCATTTAGTATATTTGAATGTACCGACATTTCAATTTTGGGAGGCTTTCAATTTTAATTTAGTCAATGGTCACTTGTAACACATTCGGTCTGTGGACGGTGATTATATTTATACACTACTATACTATAAAATATCAGCGTAATAAATGTTTATGCGATTGATCGCTTATTCTGACGAAAAAAAATTCTATCGGGCGTAATTAAAAAAGGGTCGGCAATTGCGTATGTTATTTACTGCAGATAAGAGGCGAGTATTTCGTAAGATGTATAATAATGTAACATCGCTATCGACACAGCGACGCGGGATGATTTGCACGTACTCAGCAATTATAACAAGCTTATCTTCACCTCGAGATAATCCGGTCGCCGGCTTATGCCCAGTTCCCCGTTACGATTACCAAGTGCAAGTTTATCTCGTATCCCGTACGTACCTAATCGTATATGAGTAAAATCTGTCCTTGCATACGATGTACGCGGATACATCGACGCAAGCGCGTCGCAACAAAAAAGGGTTCGTCGCATACGCTAACATTTGAAAGGTTTGTCGAGATGGGTATCCGGTGTAAGGTTCTGGGCGGCGGGCGGCGGCTGGCACGGCGCTCGCGCTGCCGCCGCACCGCTTGGCACCCGATGAGCTGCAATGCTCAATTTATCATGAAACGCCTGCCTTTGAACGGCCCATTCACTGATCGTACACTCCGCGAAATACCGACGGGCGCCCGCCTGTCGACGAACTCGATATAGCGAACCTATGTTTAAATGTATGTAGTACGATTATACGTCGCTAAATGCCGACCGAAATTCGATTGAAACCTACTGACGAGATATTAAAATTATCGACGCGAACTTTAGGGAGAACCGTGACGTATTCGCACAATATTGTAATTTGTCCGCACAAATTTTAAGGCTTCTCCGTGATATGTGCAGGTATTAAGTAGAATCGGAAGTCGATCGCCCGGCGCCGCGGCCGCGTAACGTAATTAGGTGCGGCCGCGTCCAGCCGCCGGGTGCCCGCAGGTGCGGCGCTCCTCGCAAACCAGATTAACTCCAGCCTAACTGGATAGGCTCGGTGTCGATGCTCGAGATGGGTTTGCCACACTTAGTAACGGGGTAACAAGGAATCGCCCTCTTAACCCTATTGGGATGTATTTTTATTGTAGTGAGGAGACTTCGCCTACCTGCACGTACAATGTAATTACGTCTATAGAAGCCGTCACTCAATCAATCGCAGTACTGCCTGTATTCAGTCTACTCATGTGACAGTCATTACAATCATTTTACGTTTTAATAGCATTCATTCTGTAGTTTATACCTATCAAGTTTTCTGAACAATTATGTGACCCATAATTGTTCATGGAGGTTTTAAACTAATGGGATTAAAAATTTATCCCCTTACGCATCGATTTCATATATTTAATGTAAAGTAAGCACAAGTGTTCGAAAGAGTAAAATCTTTTATTGGGTGCGATCGTCTTTACCACATGTCTTATATAGGTCTGAAGTAGTTCGGTCATATTGCAAGGAAAGGAGGTGGCAGGAAGACTGATGGTGGAAAAGTGGAAGGAAAAAGAACTCCCGGACGCAGCCCGATGAATACGCAAAAAACTAAACACCACCAGCATCCAGCAAGCTATACAAATCGTTAACAAAACTGAGAAATGTTGGAGTATAGTGCAAGAAAAATCTTGAGTGGAGGTGAAGGAGGTTACGGTCATCAGCAGTGAAGATCGATCAAGAAACTCATCGCTAATCATCAGTAATCTAAATTGACCCAAATTTCTAAAAAACGTAGATAAAACAAGCATTTCAATTTCAATTGCATATATGGGCTGAACAGAATAATTGCTTCCTGGGAAGCTGCTTTGGAAACGAGATATGTTTGGAAGTAAACACCAAGCATCGGAGTGCGTCGCTGTCATAGTCTATTTTACAATTCCATCCATGAAGGCGATTGCAGTTCATTCGGTTTTGGTCCTGGCGCTTAATTCTATCGTGGAATATTTCAGTGTGAATATTTGCGTGTTTGTATGAGGAGAGTTATGAAAGTGGATGAAGCTAGGCATGTATGTCAGAACCGTGCCATTTGGCACTCAATACTCTCTGCCTACTCCGTTAGGGATTTGGCGTGAGTGTGTGTGTGTGTGTGTGTGTGTGTGGAATATTGGAATATTTCAGCAACTCTGATATCTATCCGCGTAACGATCTTCAGCATCAACAACAAAACAATCGAATTCCCGCTTCTAACTTATTCGTCGAGAAAGCAAATATGGTGTTTGGTCTCCACTGTCGTAACTTTTAATGAGAATAGCTTTCGATGTATTAAAAAGGGAAACGGTGGTGCTAGGAAAGGTCAATAAATGCTGTGTTCGCTCGTATCGTAGTTTTGTTGCGGCTTTATGGAGGCAGGTCGAGCCCGGAACACCCTCGTGTTTGTTTTGTGCGGCCGTGAATAGCTGCAAGCAAACCTTACACTTCTATATTTGCTCTCAAATTACACTCTAGTTTTTGCTTGTTTCACAGCAGGCGCTAGTGGTGTAAACAAACTATGCCAACGCGAAATATTAATCCGACGATATCGCTTCTTTTTCCTTCTTAATTTGTAAACATATGTATTTTTAGGAGGTAGGAGTTAGCTTTAGGGGACAGATTATAAAGGATTACTTCGTTGTCCTTCCGTCTGTCTTACACAAGATTTTATCTCATGAACCGTAACAGGTAAAACTTGAAATTTATAAAAAATGTATATTAGGATGCTAAGATAATAATAAGAGTAAATAATTAAGTTACTTTAAACATCATTCTTAAGTAGGTAGTATTTTAAAATAATGATTTTCCGTTGTTTTGTAATGGGCTGCATAATAATAAAATTACATTCAAATGGATCATACGTCTTTGGGTGGTATTCGGTTCTGTCTGGCCGAATTATTTTACTTTATAATTTCGAGCGATGATTTTTAATAACAATATAAAAATCATTATTAATTAATGCCCTTGTTTCGATTTAATAGTTAGTAAAATACTGTCTCCGAATTTTGTGACGTGAAACGCCAAGTTGCAATTAAATTACGCGTGTTCTGTGAGACACCACACAATAATATGCACGTAAATCGTAAATCTAAGTAAATCGTGGTTAAAATTATACATTTAGCGTAATAGGTTTATTGTTTTGTTTTGAACGAGTTTGAAGATAATTGTATTTACAAATTCATTGCTACTGGAAAATTTAAACCTTAGCTCTGTATCTCTACAATGAACGGTTAGTGAGCGACCATCACTTGAATATTTAAAATTTTGCCCTGTGAGGTCGAAATGTAGCGTGTTTGAGCTTCGACTCGCCTATTGTTATAGGTAATCAATTTTGCAAAGCGCTGCTACTTCCACGAACTACTACCGATCAACTTATTGTAGTACAGAAAGATATATTGTGCTGTACCTACATATTACTCGCGGCGTCGCGCCTAGGAGTCTGCTCGGCATGAATGTTCCACTTTCGTTTCGTTTCCTTAACTTCCCTTCATTGATTTACGAAGTATCCACGTCTGACAAGGAACTAACGATTATTTAGCCATTTACCGATAACCTCCGGGAACGCCGGAGTGGGTCAATTTCTAATCAGCCTCGAACTAGACTAGAAATATAAGTATGGTGGTGGATCGAAAGGAGAACTTCGCACCTTTCCACCAATTTCAGTGTTACAAGAAAGGTTCTTCATTCTTTTGAATATTCATTTAAACTTGTTACAGCACATAGGCATTGCATTGCCATTTACACGGAGAGATATAGTGTAAATTGCAGATACAATAATTTTATTGTAAAGTATCATTTAGGCAGTCGAACGTCCGGGCGCGGGGCGCTTCATCCGTGACGTTAGTGCAGTCGAGTGCAATCCACATTTCAGCTGGCACGGGACATGGAGCACGGGACGGCTACATAAAGCGTGTCTATGCGAACGTTGGTAAAAGAACGGTTTAACGGGAGCGTGAGCGGGCGCGGTGCCCGGTCCGCGTTAAATACTTTGTGTAGATACGAACGACCAAGAAAATCCACATTTTCGAGTATCTTTATAAATATTAGTTCCATTTTTACACCGGCCCAGCGACCATTTATCATTGTAACAGTGTTTAAAATTAAAAATAATTAGTCGAGCGGCGTAACGAATTCTCTTTATTAGTCAGCCAGTTGAATGATAACTGCTCCAAGTTAACAAACAAAGGATTATGTTAGATGAATTCGCAAATATACAGGTTGTTTTTGGCTATTGTATTAAATTAAAAATATGTAGGGCTCTTTTAAAGAAACAGCCTTAACGAGCCTGAAAAAAAATAATTTTCTGTTTACTGTGAAATTATTGGTACTTAATTATTTGCGTAATACATTTTACGGTCTACAATTTAATTTAGGAAGACGATATAGAATTGGACATGAATACATGCCATAAAGTCTTCTTTATAGCACAGATAATTTTATTTATTACATTTGAGTCAGCTTTTTATTTCTACGCGTGTTAATTAGTTTTGTGCAATATTATGTGAATTACCAGTGATTTTCTATCAGTAATTTAATAATAAATAATAGTCTGAAGCTGACAGTAGATTGCAGGTGTCATAGAAGTAGCCGCTGCCTTTACATGTCATCGCAAAATGTATCAAGTATAGACTGAAGCTTATAGCTGTCCATTTGCGGCTCAGCGAAATGGTCTATGTATGTGAATTTCAAGTTGAAATATCTGGGTCAAATTCAAAACGTAATCCCATTGGTATTGGATATTGTTGCTACATAACATCATTCGGCTTAGGGCTCGGTTTGTTTCCTTTTTTACCTCGTATGTGTAAAATAGGGAATTTACTTTCATTTGAGATATTCTCGTAGCGTTAGAACATACGGTCTGAAATAAAACTGCACAAAGCATTCTACAAGGTCGGTATTTCTTCTAGTGTTGGGAACGTATGACTTTGCCTATTTTTCATCTGATGGTTAATCAACCTTAATAAATATGTAAAATATTGCTAGGTGTATTTATAAAGATAAATAATTATTGGGTGCAGAGGACTAGTCAAGTACGAATACAATTGTTGACCTGGAATGTGGCCGCGGGGATACGCGAGCTAGCTCCGAGCGGCCAGAGGCCATGGCTGTTCAAGTATCTTTAAAATATCTCCGGCGATATTTTCTCAACACGTTCGATATTTCTTTAGCGATCTACGTTATTGTAGGGAATAGATATTCTTTTCATCCAAACTTGTGATCCTTGCGATTGCTCGTCCGAGTGTTTTCGTGGTGGCGTGCAATTATGACATTTTACACATGCAACATCACCGTGGAGCAAAGTCAAAGCTGGTAGCGGGCGTGTTCAACTGGGTCATATGCCGCGGACCCACACCGGCGCAGCGTTATTTGTGTCGGCGCGCGCGTGTGTGCGTCCATCTATTCGCCTTTGTCTTTTTATTTTGTTTCAGTTCTATTTGAGAAGCGTTTGGGAGAAGATCGACGCGGAGTCGAGCGCCGCGGGTCGCCTCCTTAAATAAACCGGCGGCTCCCTACCACTCTCGCCGGACTGGAACTTGTGCGCTAATGTCTTCTATGACGATCTTCAGGATTGTCGGTTACCCTCTATATGCAATATTTCCAAGATATTTATGAATACACACTATGCATATATTTTGAGTAGCATTAGGACGAATGCGACATATTCGTCTCTCGACTTTGACGACGAAGGCTTTCATCGGCGTTCTCTGATTTCGCTTTAACGAAGCGTTATAATAGGGATACTTTTCCGCACCCGCTGCTGCCCTCCGATACAAAGGCGTAGCCCCTACGCCGGTGCTACGCACTCATAAGCCTATTTTCCTGACTATACTAATTTTGACGATTGTGTAATCGATGTTATTTGCTCGCATCATGTGACTTTTAAAGTACGTCGTATTGATTAAAAAAATACAATATGATTACAATAATTAAAGACAATTGTCATTGTAGTCTTTTATGAGATAAAAAATAGTAGATAATTTGGCACTGGCAAGAAATCTTGTGAAAATAACAAAGGAATAAATTTGAGAGCGAAGTTCCGTAGACAAACAGTCTATCAGCGCTGCGCTCGACCAATTAACCGTCGCGAAGCGCGTATTTTGTCTGTTAGGGATCCCAGCTTGTGTTATTAGTTTGAGTAAATCATCGAGTGTGTTCTCAAACAATACTTGTGAACTAACGAATCCTTAACAGATAAACAGTTTAAAGTTTCCGAAGTAACATATTTAGTACATAATTAAATAGCATAGTTAAACCACACTAGTGTTCCACTTTTAAAACGACGCGATTGTAGAAGATAGTCTAATAGTTAGTAGATATGAGTCGAGAGAGAAATACTAGTTAATTGGAACAAGGCTTTGTATTTAGTGTCACCGACAAACCATTGCTTAGTACGCCCACGCGAAGTGACGCGTGGGAGGACCCTGCAATGTGGCTGTGAAGCTATTTACTGGCTTATCTATAATTCCTAGACTTCAGTCTCCGTATATTCGGATTCACTGCCTGGTATTTGCATCTCATTTTGAACGAAGAGTCATTCATTCCTTTGTGTCGATGGGCATTAAAAGTGTATCAATAGGCCTATAGGTTCATAGGCCCTAATGATGAATTTGGGCTATCTTTGACATTACTTTTAAATTTTAAGCTCACGAATTTTAATCCTTGGTTATAGACACTGAAAGTAGAATTCCGTTGTATTGTGATAATTCGATAGTTTGGCCAAATGTTGTTTGGCAAACCTGGGTCTGATGGTCTTGTAGACGTCATTAGCTACTGCAGCGTACGTCCCCGCGGCGCGCCGCCGGCGGAGGTCGCGGAAATTGTATTAATCCGACACCAACCGCACCGAGCCGGCCCGTACCCGCTCTCGGTAACGTGTCATTTGCGTTGGCGTTCATTACGCTCTTACCGAACACCTGCGGGAACTTGAAAATCAGTTCGATTAACGAGACATCGTGAAACAGACAAAACTTCAGTATTCTTGAGGAATGTTAGGAAAACCGAAAGAAATAAAAGACTTAAAAAGAAATAAAAAACTTAAAACGGAGAACACGTTAAAATAAAATTAAGACATTTCTTAATCGCGAAATGTTTCTACAACATAAATGAATATTTGGAATTATAATAATTATATAAAAATAAATATAAAAATATACCAGAATAAAACCATAGCGATTATTTAAACTG
>DWNR01004121.1:0-11154 GCA_018250455.1 Polygonus leo
TTGCTTCACGGAGGATTATGAGGGTGGCGGTGGTACCTCCCCGGTCGAACTACATGAGTTCTACCACCTGGCTATTATTATGCAACATGAATTTCATTTCGTATATCTGGATAATTATAAGGTATTTCCTGTAATATTGGATAATATTCTCAATAAGGTCTTTTTTCTTGAATTATTTTCGCTATTTTTAATTTTCTTTTGAACTGAAAAATCACTAACGGTAAATTATAAGTCAAATAGATTTCGCGTTTTAGTTCCTTCATATTACTTGATTTTGTGTTTTTGACTTATCTACTTTTTATTTTTAATATAGAATGAAAGTCTTAGATCTTCTCTCCTAATTAAATTTTATGTTACTTAATTTTATGTTTTCTGAAATCGGTTCTATTTTTTTTTCGTCTTAAGGTAGCAATCGGGCAGCCTACCTGATGGTAAGTGGTTACTGCCGCCCATGGACATCCCCGAGTACGATTAAATTGTACTTGAGGTTGACCACAGATGCATTACTATCCTTGAGGGCTAAGATGTTCGCCTCGCATTCAAGTATAGCCGGCAACCAAGCCTCTCCAAACACAATAAACTGCTTTACGGAAGATTATGATGGTGGCTGTGATACCTCCCCGGTCGAACTACATGAGTTCTACAACCAGTAAAATTCTAACTATCTTATTCATCAAACAATTTAATAAAATAAATGTTCTTATTTTAGATGTCATTTCTAGCCAATCTACAACCGCGTTCGGCCTAGCGCCATGGTAATGAGCGATTAACGAGGCGGAGAAAGTCGAAGCTTCTTTTGAATACATAAATATGTAAATAGAGATAAGTTCATTTAGTCCTGAGATTTGCGGAATATCAAATTGGCCGAGAACGATTTCTTTTGCGCCAATCTTCGCCCTCCGTTTAAGCTTATTGCCGTGTATTTTGATGGTTTTCTGCGAAATGTGTTTCCTAGCCTGAGTATTGTATTTTGTTGTTAAGGAATTGGTTTTCGTGTAGGGCTTTGATTAGTAGGATCTAGGCGTTTAGCTTTTATAGTAGAACAAAAAATAAGCATACTAATAGTAAATAGAAATTGTAGAATGTGGACATAGAATTTGTAGAAAATGTCCAACAGAATTTAAATTCAGATTGAGGTAGAATAATTTGACACATTTGTTTGTATTTAAGTACAGTATAAATTCAAAGTAGTAAATACTCAAGATGTGTACTTAACTTACCCTAACGAATAAAGTGATTACTAAAATCAAGTAATACATTTTTTTATGAAGCGGTAGCGTGTCCACAAATTTCCAAATAAGGTGAACACTGCGGCATGTTATAATTATATTGGTATTTATTATATCTTCAACAAAAAAAATGTACAATAAATTATTAAATTTTATTTACCCAATGTCCGCTCATTCTTTTACTATAGCCTCACCTTTATACTGGCCACAGGTCGTTATTATGCAGAGAGGTCAAGACTATTACGTTCTAATATTACAAGAAGCTTACTATATAGAAATAGCTTGCTTCGGCAAAAGAGTTTTGTGGTCTATTGAATATCAAATCAATATATATAATAATGAATAGAATAATGAATGAACATAGAATAATGTTTAATAAATAAGTTGATTGTGATTTTTTATTTATTATTTCTGAGCTAAGATGTTATCAGATCCTGAGCGATATCGCAGACGGGTGGAGACTTTACCGGATGGAAAGTAGTCTCAGTAGCCTATGTACCAAAAGTACATATACCCGGGGTCTAGCTAATGCAACACCTGTTCTGAGGTATCTTATCCACTTATTGCTTCTTATGTTTCACCGGAGGTATACAGGTTTTAGTCTGCCGGTGACTCAACTAGAAGATGCTTAATTACTTTTAAAGAATCCTAGGTTATGCATTTTTGGAAAACAGTGTTTTCCCAATATCTATCACCAGGAATTATTTAAGTTGATGTTTCAAGGTATATATTATTTACAAAATTTCGTTAAAAAAACGAGTAGCTTCGGTGATTAGTGTTGTTGGACGTGACACTGAAATTTTATAGTTTATTCACATTTATTTATTACTGTAAAGCTAAGCAACGGCTTTCCAACCGCAGATATAACATTAACGATTCCAAAGGACATCTTCCAAATAGCATTAGATTGTCTCAACAGAAACCGTAATTCAAAGCCTGGGATATTTCGCGAAGTATCTATAATATTGGGTACGCATTGTCCAACCGCATTGTACGGGTTGAAACCCGTCAGCTACCTTTGTGAGATTATCTGCCGGCCTCACTGACCCGAGACAAACTGCCCCTCTTCACTTCTCAGACGTTTCAATTGTTAATTAGGTGTCAGAGTGCCAATGATAAATGGGGTACGTCAGACCCCTTTGTCGGTTAAAGGGTTGAAATACAACGGTTCGGACTTAATGATCTTTTTAAGAGCATTATATTTTTCAGGACGTTGATTGATGAGATTTGGAACGATTGGTAGCAAATTATTTAATTACGCATTCTGTCTTGAGATGGGTAGTTCGTTTTATTGGAATTATTCGCTACATGATTCTATTTCTTTGTTTGTCCACTCAGCCGTATGTTATAGAGATGTAATTCTTGAACCTTGATTGGTAAATATTTCCTTTACGTATGAACGTATCCGCTATGACAAAAATATATAAAACTAGCTGACTCGGCGAACATTATAATATAATACGAATATATACGAATATAAATCAGGTACGGTGGGCCAAGAAAGTGGTGTACCAGTTTAGATTTAGTTTCCTAGTCATTAAACATTACATCAAAGTTCAAAATTGAAAACTAAGAACAAAACAAATGTCACGTATCGTTCTTAATAATGAGATAATGGCGATAAAAGTTGTCAGATCTATCTGCAAGCGAAACTAACCTTTATCGTCTATGAATCTGCAAGCGGCATTCAACCTTAGGGTGGTAAACTAGTTCTTTGGTCGACCGTACAACAATTTTCGCAGCGCACGCCGTAAACTGACTTTCATAGGCAAATTTCGTTACCTTGGTTTACATTAGCTGATACAATAGCTGATAATGCAGCTTTATATCGGTGAGAGAGTTTTGAAAATCGGTTCAGTAGTTTTTGCGTATATTCAATACAAACAAACAAAGTAGAAATTTTTACTAAACTATTTTTTATGCTAAAAATATTCTTGCGTCTTTACCAAAGTAGGCGTTGTGGCCATGTAGTAGAGTTTAAAAGCAGGATATTTTTGGGGATATTCATTGATGAGATTTGAAATAGTGCTCGGTTTGAGAAATATCATAATCACAACCCGTTGTCCCACTGCTGGGGATGAGTCTCCTCTAACCACATACTTTACCTTTACACTAACTTCCTAGCGAACTATGAATTGGTGAACTTCACAGAACCTTCCGATTAATTTGGCAATCTCGTAGGTATTTTGTAGATATCCTCGTTATTTGTAATGTGCACAAAATTACAAAAAATCAAATTCAGTTCTGGAGTTGGTCATACAGACTCCCATTGTAAGATATTGGAATATTTTCAAATTACCCTAAAATTAAATAAGCGCTAACAAATAATTATGCACAACCAAAAAACATCTCCATTGCTCTCAGCGTCTCGAACTTTCCAAGACCAAGGTTTTATGAAACACCCAGAACCCTATCAACTTCATCTCGGCCGCTGAACAAATAAAGCGTAACATCGCAGTCCTAAATCTTATCTGTGCGTTCATCTTTCACGACTTTCTTAATTAGAATTGGCCCACGAATTTCGCGTAAGGCCTGTTACAGACGAGCGTTTTATTTCTTTCGCTTTTTCTATGTCTATTATTAAAATAATCGTTTACATCATTCTTTACAACGTGAAAGCGTATAAACAAACTAACACTGACATTTATAACGTAAATGAGGATTAGGATACTAGAAAACGATAAATACGAAATGAAAATTATATGATACCAATCCAAGTAAATAAATTCCATTTCAACCCCTACTAAACTATACACAATACGACGTAGTTAATCTGAGCATTGGCACAAGATGGTAACAGTACAGAAGGTCAACTGTAGACATTTGAATTTATTATCGTATAAAGGTAGCATACGAGCATACAGTCCATCTAATGGTAAGTGGCCACTGCCGCCCATGGACATCAGTAATCATCCTCAAGTACGATTAAGTCATACCTAAGTTTGATCACGGATGCGTTGCTACCCCTTAAGACTAAGATGTTCGCCTAGTGTATAAGTGTAGCCGGCAACCATGGCCCTCCAAACCGAAAAACAATAATTCCTTCACGAAATTATAAGGGCACTATAAGGGTAATATTTTAACACCTGTTAAAATATTTTCAAATATTTTTTTATAAAAACGCACTTTGTGTGCGTCTAATTTTATCCTTAATATGAAGTCGCCCTTCTGTAGTATTCCTATTCTGTGACGTTCTTGTAATTTGTGCGCGGCTGCCATCAATCGACGGCTGATAAATCAGTGGGGGCCCTTTGTTTCAATCAACAGTCTTCGGAATAAGGCTATAAGCTCATCGACGATTTTCGATATAATTTACAATCGAAAAATTACCCTATGATACGTTTCTATTTTTGTTATTGTGAGGGCAAATGAATTTGATTTGATAAAAAATAAAAAAGAGAAAAAAAAATCTTAGTCTCTTATGGATCAGGAAAAAATGGAACGGAATATAGAGAGAACTGTGAAAAACATAAATTGAAATCAATTAAGTTATTCCAAAATTATAAAAATATTTCTCTGCTAGTTGCGTTTGAAGCTTTGTTTTATAAATTCCATTGCGCTATTTCTTTCGGAATTTCAGACAATAAAATTGAAGTCATTTCGAAGAATTTCTGTGTCAAAGCGATATGAATATATCTGAAGCATTACAAATAAATAAGATCTGTATCGTTTCTCTGTTATTTAAGTCCCAATATTAAAATTAAAAAATGTTTTCCATTGCAATTAATCTCAAGCTTGTGACTTTTAAACAACGTGCTTATCAATTGATTTTCTTGTAGCAATAATGAGTTATTATTGAACTCGTTTCGAAAAAACGTGAATTGATTCTAAAGAAGATTGGAATCCTCTCCCTATTTTTTTGTGTTAAGGTAGCAAACGAGCATGCAGTCCACCTGATGGTAAGTGGTCACAGCTCATGGACATTAGCGATCATCCCCGAGTACGATTAAATCGCACTTGAGGTTGACCACAGATGCGTTGTTACCCTTGAGGACTAAGACGTTCGCCTTGTGTTTAAGAATAGCCGACCACCACGCCTCGAAGGGAAACACAATAAATTTCTTCATGAAGGATTATGAGGGTGGCGGTATTGCCTCATCGGTCGCACTAGATGAGTTCTTCTACCACCTGGCCAATGGACATTAATGTTTACTTATCGGTAGCATGTATACAGTTATCAAGATGAGAGCTCTATTGACAGGATGATGGAGATTACCGACAGGAGTAACCACTGGTTTGACATTTGCAATACCATTAGCTTTGCTTATCTTGATCTTATGGTGTCGTCACACGGCGGACGGGGAGGGACAATAAAATGGAGCTTTTTTATTGTGTAAGATGGTAAGTGGTATCTGATGGTAAGTGGCTATTACCGCCCATGGACATCAGTAATCATCCTCAAGTACGATTAAGTCATACCTAAGTTTGATCAGAGGCATTGCTACCCCAGAAGACTAAGATGTTGGCTTCGTATATAAGTATAGCCGGCAACCACGCTTCTCCAAACCGAAACACAAGAATTGCTTCACGGAGGATTCACATGAATTGACCCACTCGGAATAACACATTACAACTTACCAAGTGGTCGAACTCTCGAACTCTCTCGAGTGGTCGAACTTTTTACAGTGGTCGAACTTATGTACTTCGAACGGGGAGGTACCACCGCCACCCTCATAATCCTCCGTGAACCAATTAATTGTTTCGGTGTGGAGAGGCGTGATTACCGGCTATATTAAAACGCGAGAAAATCTTAGTCCTCAAGGGTAGCAACACATCTGTGGTCAACCTCAATTATGATATAATCGAACTCGGGGATGTTCACCATGGACGGCAGTGACTTCTCACCATCAAGTGGCCTGCAAGCTCATTTGCTATCTTTATACGATTAAAATAAAATGACAACTGCACGATCGAAAGCACGCTCCCGCCCGCAGTGTAACGACAACATTAGTTTGTCTATTGTCATTGATCTTTGTCTATAACTAGTAATTCTCTGAATCCCATCTAAACCATTAATGATTGAGGTTTGTAGATACTGTAAGGTATACCTGTATGTTCATGGTATTGGTGATGTCCTAGTGGTTGAGAATTTAGCTTTTCCGCAAAGGATCCGGGTTCGAATGCTAGCACGGAGCTCTAATTTTTTTTTATTATGTGCGTATTTAAATGTAAATTATCACTTGTTTTTTGGTAAAGGAAAAGGTCTTAGGTAAACCTACATACCTAATATATTGTAAAAAAATCTCAAGGGTGTGAGAAATTCTAACTTGACCAGCGCCGTGGACTATGGCCTAAATCCGGGTAGGAGGATAATAGGATATCCGTGCCCAGCAGTGAGATAAGATTGAGTTCAGACGATGATAAAAATATACTGTTACCATGCTTTTTAAAAAAAATAAGCTTTCAACCGTTCAACCTTCCTCCTCGCTTCTTGACGATTAAAGACGTGTGTTTTGTAATTAATTTGGAGTGCGAATTTTTTAAATTTTAAATATATTTTATACGTACGTTTATTCAGCCAGTTACTAGGAGCACAGCCAAAACAAGAGGTGAGTGAGTGAATCACTACTCGCCGTAGCCACGCTGCTAAGCAGTACCACCGTCCGATGAACGAGATAGCCTCATTACCAAAGCTACCTGCACCAGTGACGTAATATCTATCTCCTTCGCGCATAAGAAGGACTACTAATTAGTGTGAATAAACAAAATTCTGCAAGCTACGACAAGCCTCTAAGCCCCGCCCCCTGCATTGGTCAACTGTATGCGCCTACGTCGCTCGTCCTGTCTCTTTTATTTATCTATTTATTTTTTACCGTCGGAACGAATTTAGTTAGGCCTACGCTGCCATTATGCTTCGCTCTCCACCGGAACAATCAAAATATTCCGCTTCCGATTCCGACTTAGTTCAACTAGTTTCCAGTGAACAAGATAAACCGGAATGTACTTCATTAAGAAATAAACGCCGTCGCCTATCTGGAGAAAAAATCAGCGATGAATTATCCTCGTTTAAAACCGAAATTAGAGACCTGGTAACCAACTTAATTGGTGGGCAAAATTCTAGATTAGACTCTCTTCAAACAAAGTTGGAAGAAATTATTACGAAGGCAACTTACATAGAACAAACAAATAAAAATATCGAAACCTGCATTGAGTTTATGAGCGGGCAAATTAAAAATATTGAACTAAAGATATCTGGTCTAGAGTCAGAGAAAAAACAAATAATTCAGGATTTAAATGCCCTCGATAATAAAATGGAAGTATTCGAGCGCAATATTAAAAAGACCCAACTTGAAATAAGAAATGTACCAAAAATCTCAGGGGAGTCGAGAGAAAGTCTTTTCACCATGGTCGAAACGCTATCCAAAACACTAAAATACAACTTTCAGCCTACAGACTTACG
The DNA here is from genome assembly GCA_018250455.1 of Polygonus leo. Lineage (NCBI taxonomy): Eukaryota > Metazoa > Arthropoda > Insecta > Lepidoptera > Hesperiidae > Polygonus > Polygonus leo. The sequence continues at coordinate 7,630 of DWNR01004121.1, forward strand.
AGATGTTTTTAGGACCCGTAGTAAAATCGAACATAAAAATTCTACTATTATAATCGAATTTTCAGATACCTTGAAAAAGCATACATTCCTAAGTACAGCTAAGAAATATAATAAAGAGCATCGAATGGATCAGTTGAACTCAAGTCACCTAGGTATCGATCACAATAAGTCTGCGATATACATATCTGATCACCTCACCGCCAAAATGAAGCGGTTACACTACCAGGCACGAGATGTGGCAAAGTCCGAAAATTATATGTATTGCTGGGTTTCAAACGGGCTGGTGTACCTGCGAAAAACGGATGGATCACCCTATATTCTTATAAAAAATGAGACTCATCTTAATAGTCTTCGAAAGAACGTGTGTGACTTGTGACTAATGTGTGAACTCCCGAACTGTTATGAGCTCCTTTTTATATGTAAAACTTCTTATGTATATGTGAAGTATAATTTATTTTGTACACAATTATTATTTACACTCTTTGGTATTACTTATATGTTTTTTATAAACTGCTCTTATGGTTGTTTAAGCAACTATAAATTGCTTATACACCTATGTACAAAATTTCTCAACAATAAAATATATAAACCAAACACACCTTACACTATTCAATTACACTACATTTTAGTTAAGTTACAAAAATCAAATCCAGAACAAATTACTATTATTTACACTACACACATTTTATACACATACATAAATCTAAAAATGTATAATTATGACGCGTATTTTTACTTTAATTTAGCTACACATCTATTGCACATTTCTGTATCTCATTTATTAATTGTAATATATAAATATCATTTCTATACGTGTTCGTTGTTCTTTACGCATCAAAGTTCGCAGATATAAATGAACTCATCAATAATATCGACACAACACAAATAGCAGAATGTCAATTGTGTGAACCAGAAGAGTGTGTTACTTATATGCATAGATGCCGTAATTCTTTTAACATATTATCAATAAATATCCGTAGCGTAAAGGCTAATTTCTCTAGTTTCCTGATTCTCTTAAGGAGAATAAATACAACTTGTGATATAATAGTTTTTTCAGAGTGCTGGTTATCGTGTAATCCGATTATTCCTACAATAAGTGGATATAAAACTTTTTCTACTACCATGAACTTTAATCAAAATGACGGAGTAATTATTTATGTAAAAGATTGCATATTAACACAATGTACGGTGGAGGAACCAAAATTATTGGAGTCAAATTGTCTGTTGATAAAAATTAAAAAAGATTTTGCAATTATTGCCATTTATCGTCCGCCATCATTTCTAAACCCCATTAACTTTATTCAATCTCTTGGTACACTTTTATCTGAATTAAGTTCTTTTAAAAATGTATTTATGGTGGGCGATATAAATATTGATATCGCCTCTGAAAACCGGAACGCTTTCACAAATGAGTATCTAAATCTGATTAGTTTCTATGGGTTCCTCCCCGGTCATACTATCCCTACCCGTGATATCGCCTGCTTAGATCATGCTATTCTCAGAACAGCGTATAATACAAAGGTACTCGTTATTGAATCAACAGTCACAGATCATTATCCTATTATTATATCATTACTTACAAAAAAAATCGTTTCTACCAATAAATATACCTATATCACTGACGACTTCAAACTGTACAATACCATGGCTAACATAAATTTTAACTCAATTTTCTCTTGCAATGATCCAAATATGGCTGCTTTTCTTTTTGTAAATCTTCTAACGAATGCAATAAAAAATAATACAAACAGAATCTTAGTTACGTGCAAAAAACGAATAATTAAGCCATGGATTACTCTCGGTGTTCTTAGATGCATGCGGCATCGAGACAAACTACACAAGAAAGTGAAAAAGCAACCTACTGACAACGTACTTAAAAACATATATTTAAGATATAGAAACTTTTGTAATTCACTAATAAAAAAACTTAAATTAAATTATGAAAAAATGAAACTTAAAAATGCTGGAACTAACAATAAAAAGGTTTGGAATGCAATAAAAGAAATAACAAATATTAGTAAAAAAGAAAACCTGTCATGTCCATTATTAAACGTAAAATCTACTCCTCAAGAATCGGTAAACAACATAAACTATTATTTTGCAAACGTAGGTAAAGATCTTGCAGAGAAGATGATAAATCTTTCAAGAGATAATGATAATGTAATTAATAATGTAGAATGTACAAAACGCATCTCTCATTCCTTTGTTTTACTTGAAACCAATGAATCTGAAATTGAGCAACTAATAAATTCTTTAAAATCCGGGACTGCAACAGGGTGGGATGGAATTTCTTCCAGCTTTCTAAAAAAGTTTAAAACCCTCTTAATTTCTCCCTTAACTTATATTTGTAACCTTTGTCTTTCTAATGGCGTATTTCCGGATGTTTTTAAAATTGCTCTAATTCATCCCATTCATAAAGGCGGAAACAGCTCAACTGTTGCTAATTATAGGCCTATATCCGTTCTTCCGGCATTATCAAAGATATTAGAGAGGGTCATAAACAGTAGGCTTGTCAATTACTTGGAATCAAGAGACATTTTGTCCAAAAATCAATACGGATTCCGTAAAGGTAGATCTACAGCGGACGCCGTTCAAGAATTGGTAAATGGTATTGTGCTGCACCTAGATAATAGTTACAAATCCTTGGCTCTCTTCCTAGACCTCGCCAGGGCTTTCGATACGGTTTCATTCCCGATTCTTTTGAAAAAACTGGAAGCCGTAGGTATTAGAGGAAAACAACTAAAATTATTTAACAGTTACCTATCTGGAAGAACTCAAAGAGTAAAAATAGAAAATAATGTAAGTTCTCATCAATTAATTAGTTATGGGGTACCCCAAGGCAGTATCATCGGCCCAACGCTATTTCTGATCTATATAAATGATCTTTGCAACCTGAACTTACCAAATAGTAAAATTATAACTTACGCGGATGACACTGTTATTTTGTGTGGGGGTAAAACTTGGACAGAAACTTTTCATAACGCCCAACAAGGTTTTGACAAAGTTGGCGTATGGTTAAACAAAAATCTTCTAACCTTAAATCTTAATAAGACTCAATACCTTTTATTTTCCATCAGAAAAAAATCCTTGCCTGACCCATCTACTTTTAAAATTACAGCAAACTCGCGCACTTTTAACTTGCTAAGTCCCGGCGTAGAGCAACCTATTACACGAAATACTAATATAAAATACCTAGGCATACTTCTGGATTCCAATTTGACATTTAAGCCTTATGTAGATTTGCTTTCCTCGAGAATTCGTAAAATTATATATGTTCTCAAACTACTTCGACACTCTGCCAATGACAAAATAATAAAAATGGTCTATTACGCATTATGTCAGTCGCTGCTTCAGTACTGTATTTCAGTCTGGGGCGGAGCGGCCAGATCTCACCTAATTACTCTTGAACGTGCTCAAAGATCGGTTTTAAAAGTTGCTTACTCGAAACCTTGGTCTTATCCTACACGTGATCTGTACACACTTTCCAATGTGTTAACTGTTAGACAATTATGTATTCTAGCCATG
>DWNR01004122.1:0-11154 GCA_018250455.1 Polygonus leo
CGCCACCCTCATAGTCCTCCGTGAAGCAATTTATTGTGTTTCGGTATGGAGAGGCGTGGTTGCCGACTATACTTAAACGCGAGGCGCACATCTTAGTCCTCAGGGGTAGCAACGCAAACTTAGGTATGATCAATCGTACTTGAAGATGATTACTGATGTCCACAGGCGGCAGTGGCCACTTACCATCAGGTGGACTGCATGCTCGTTTGCTACCTTTACACAATAAAAAAAAAGTATGAAGACTGTAGAAAAGTCAAAGCAAAAAACATGGCAGAGTGATTGTATTAATCTTTCACTTTGTAAATTTGCCTTTCTGCTAAAGACATGTTTGCATAGAAACCATTAAATTTTTGACCGTTTGCATACACCAAAATAAAACTTGTGTTACTATTACATAGTTTAAAATAACACCACCCATACCCATACTAAGTTGAACACAAACACTCATTTACGGAGTATCCTAATCCCTACAATAAATAAAATTATAAAATAAAACGCACGACCGATCAATCCCTGTTGGGGGTACGCGGAAGAACGATCGATCGAGTTGTGTATTATTATGGATCGGGCTGGATCGATGCAGTGTCACCGGGCGTCACGGTGCGACGCGTCAGCGATCAGTCGTGACGTAAGGCTCGTGAGTGTCAGTTATAAGCGACAGCGTTTAGAACTGGTCAAACAAGGAGCAGGTTATAAGGTACAAGCGGGATCGTTTATAACAATATCGCTTTCTTATTATAATGACGGTAAATATAGTGAGCATTTCACAAAAAGCATGAGAGTCAGTTATAAGCGATAGCGATTAGAAATGTAAATACAGGAAACAATTATGGTCTAATTATAAAGTCACAAAAAGATCGTAAAATGGTCACAGATAAACTAATAGATTTTATCAATTGATACAAAAATGATAAGATACGAACGATTAATTAAAGAATACATATAATATTTTGCATATACGTTAACAATCATTTGTAAACATATCGAAAGTCAAACATTCAAGTTGAGCCGACGAGTTTAAAAACTCATTTTCAAATAATGCAAGAAATGCTAACACATATAAAATGTAATATATTTTATCTACATAAGCTTGTTTATTAGACCAAGATCTAATTACATACATTAGGGATTATGTATCCGGTGATAAAAGCGGGCGGATAAACACAGGTTACAACTTCGTGCATGGTCTACGACAAACACATTTCCCCATCAGTAGCGCACAACATTTGGTGTGAAGTAACTACTGACTGAGAAATAAGCTTACGAGCGATGAACATCAAGATAAAATATATCAAGAGCTAAAAGTATTATACAATCTGAGAATAGTGATGGATGGACATGCGGAAAAGTAGTCATAATCTTAAAATAAAATAAGATTAGCACATACGGCGATCGATAGCAGGTTTATTCATATTGTGACAAGAAAAGGCTAACCATAGGGAAAGAATAAAAAACATGAAATAGATAATTTTTTACTAGTACAATTTAATGCACTATAGAAATAATATAGTTAAAGTCTGTCGTATTGTAGCAAGAAAAGATATAAATAAGTGTGATAGGTCTTCAATGTACAAGAAACGAGTACATAATCTTTGTTTTCCCAACAATACCTACTACAGATGAACAGCACTAAACGCGGAAACAAACATAAGCGGAGGAAGATGCAATAATTACATACTGTTCCCACACAGCTCTTCCTGTACAAGACAAACAGACGGCGTCGTCGCTGCGTTTATTATATTCGCAATTTATGGTGACAGATCTACGTACTTTCGAAAATACAAACATACGGTCATGATGTAGGGAACTTTGTGCAAACGTTAATTAAATGTAACCAGGTTTCTCAGATCTCAGAACTTAATTATGCCTCAATTAAAATGTTTAAGTTTTCTAATCATCAAAACGTGCCACTTCTTCTTCCGCTTCACTTCACTTCTACTTCTCCACCTTATAATATGGAATTTAAAATCTCTCTGAGAAAATCCTCCTCCATGATCAACGATAAAAGAAAAATTTATAAACTTGTGTCTTTTAAATTTTTTATCTATCATGAGTGCTTACAATGAACATACATGATTTCCATAATTAAGTATAAATTTTAAATTGACATAGAGCAAACTATTACTTAAGAAAACCAGAACAAAACAATGAGTCGAGATGACGACTGAGAGCATTACACAATAACATTTCTTATCTCAACGATGACGTGTTCGGAGAGAAATGCTATAATCTAATCACGATCGAGACAATAACGACCAGTCACAATGCGTTCATTGTTCGACAATTATACATTTATTTCGTTCGACAAATCTAAAACCATAACAATAAGGGTGCATGCAGATAAGAGGCGGTATAATCTGACGATTAGCACTCTTATAGCACCTAATAAAGGTATTTAATTTACAACATTATTTACGACTCTGATACTAAGAAGCAATGCACTGTCACACCTAAGAGATAATATTATTATTTTTTTATAAGGGAGTAGAGAAGTAGCAAATGATCATACAGTTCACTTGCATTTACGTGGTACTGCCGCTGGTGAGCATCTATAGCCAACAAAAATGAATGATATCCTACCTTAAGTCGATCAAACAAACATTGCTACTCTTGAGAACTAAGATGTACTCGTAATCTAATCGACACCTTACACCTCTTAAAACGAAACACAAGAATTGCCTTTCGAAAGATTAAGGGGGTAGCAGAGGTACTTACTCGATTTAGTATGTAATGTTGAATTAAACTTATAAACTAATGAACATATTGTTTAATTTATAAACTAGAAATCTAATACACGCATTCTTCATTACAACATTCTCCACGATGATTATTAAAAAAGACGGTTTCATAATTCCAATATTTTTAATTCAAAGCCGTTTAGTAAAACCGACTGTGGCAAATTTAAGAAACGCAATTGCATAATGATATACGTAATGATTAATAAGCCATGAAGACTGAGTAAAGGGCAATTTTATGGAAAATTATACAACTATAAAACTTTCCAATCGTGTTTAATTTTACACAGCTTTGAACAAAGATTTTTTTTCAAATTCTGCGAGCCGTACTCGCACATAAGAGGCCTATACCATCATAAAATCACAATGAAATACATTAAAGGTTAGATACAGAATAGTTGTCGGTTTGTGTGTACCTTCCCGATTTCAATATGTTTATCGTTGTATATATCGTAGCTCCCTCTGATAATAGCGTCTTAGTAATAAGAATTGTCGTTGTAAAAGGAGCTGTAGCATAATTTGAGAAGTAACACAAATTTTATCTACGTTAAGTACGACCAAATAATACGCTCGATTAAATTCAACCATTTTTACTAACATCATGGTAGAATGATTCTGGAACACATTTGTACGTTTTAATTCTATTAGAACTAACAGCTGTTTTAAACACTTGCAGCTGCTCTCAATTTGTTTATTCGTAAAAATATTTCAATCGTATTACGTATTATTAACATTATACTCTAATGCAATATGGTAAACTGAAATTACCCAATTGCATTAGAGGATATTTTTTTTAGTATTAATTCATATATATTTTTGTCATACACTATAATTTAGTGGAGTCAAATAAATATAAATGTAATTGTGAATTATGTATCTATATCGTTGATATGGCTGAGAACGCTGCAGATCACATCATCCACATTTTCTTCCAGCAACAAAGTGGGTTGGTATGTGGTAGCGCCTTAACTTAAACATTCCAATAATCTACCTACTTACCCTTATTTCGCAACAGCTAAGGTCAGTTATGAAACATACCTGCAACAAATAACGAAAGCTATTATTTTACATTGCTCACGATAATTTTGATATTTCAATAGATTGTATTGCCAACTCCATACAACATTTCGTTGTTTTGATCAACATACATAGATTATGCTGAAACGATTGCGTGCTCAAGAGATCTGTTCTGTCATCAGCAAAAAAATAAGTTTCCGAAGTAGGAATCCTAAGTAGTCATTCCCTGTTTTGTAATATAGTACTGATTGTAAGTGATCATTTTAGCTCGTGCACATTTATACCCAACTCAAGATCGAATCGTGTCGAAGTTTGGCCACAGATGGTTTGCAACTTCTGAAGACTTCACCACGCGCGCAGGTAAATATAATTAGCAACCACGCCTTTCGAAAACCGAAGAACTGCTTCATAGTGGAATGTAATGGTAGCGGTGATCTATCCCCAATCGAATCACATGAGTTAATAAGCCATCTATTGATTATCCGTTACTATAAGAATAATAAAGAATACACTATTGATACTTAATCTAAAACTAAACGAAGCAAACATTAAATACCCAATGACTAAGAACGGAAGTGTAGTAGTCATTTATTCCAGGAAGACAGAAACATTGGTTTTATTTGCGCCAGCTTATAATGTATACATATGCTAAGGCGCCTGCGAGCTCAAAGGCGAGGCGTGTCGCGCGGCATCTGTCAAGGCACACCTCGCCGCCGTGAATTATTACCGCATACGTTATTTATTGAGCCTTCCACATCGATGCCATGTTTAGGTTTCTCCTGTCATATCTTCAGATGGATGGAGACGCTACCATGGATTCAATAATAGTACTACGTATACAAGGTTCACATTTTAACAAAATGCGTAATCTACGCGCACTGCTAAATCGTGACTTAGTGACGTCACAAGACGGCAGCAAAAGGCGTGTAGTATCCAGATGTTTCAATGTATACATTCATTGTAGATAAATATCTTTTGATAATTATTTTTAAATATTTAAGTATAAAACACTAATTATGCTGCCAAATCACAAATTTTCATGAAATTCATATTTTTACATGTCGAAAAAAGAATTGTCAAAATCAAGGACAAAGGCCGAGTAAAAAAAGGCCTAATTTAAAAGTCCAGGAAATTTTTCTTTTAAACTAATATACTTTACGGTATAAATAATACTACCACAAGTAGATACAGTAATTTTACTGTCACGTATTTCACACTAGGTGTCGGCAACAATAATCACGTCATTTGTTACTCAACGCCATTCGGCTGATTTGCGGACTCGTGAGGTTCACGGAGATCACGATAAATGGTCTCACCATGCAATAACCGCACGAAATTTTGATATATCGAAACCTAGACGAAAATATAACTTTAAGAAACATCTCATCAATCTATAGAATGTTATACTGGAAACGAGCGCCCGTTCACACTACACAACAAAACAAAATAATCAAGAGACGCTGCAACGAGTTTCTATTTCGTCATAGTTTTCAATATAACTTCTCCTTTTTATTACTGCTATGATAATAACTATGTCCGCTGATATTAGCTTATATGTATTAGGTTGTGTTTGAAATTCTTCATGTCCTATTGTCAGGTAGGAGGATGGCTTGCAACCCCACTGGTTACTTATACGTGTACTACTAACTGTAAGATGTTGCTTTGTTATGGATTGAACGGCGTGATAGAAAAAAGAGGAGGCATAACTAACAACTAATATAATGTAAATCTACAACGTTTGCCTGGTGGTAAAATTTATGTTTGTCCCTGAGGTATAACTGGAATAAACCTCGTGTGTCGGTTTGAAGAGGCGTGGTTGTCGCCTATACACGCGAGGCGAACATCGTAGCCTTCAGAGGTAGAAACGGATCTGTTATCAACCTCAGGTTCGATTCAATCGACAGACTACTAGTCACTTACCATCAGGTGGACTGAATGCTCGTTTGCTACCTTTATACTATTAAAAAGTATGTAACAGATGTCACTTACCTAGAAAGGCTGACAGTTATCATTTAACTACAAACGGGTTGCATACTATCCGCTGCTTCCACTGCACAAAACACGCAAAATCGAAAGTAGGAAAGACAATATTTCATAACCGAGTTTATTCTGAATGACAAAGGGATGGGACGATGTCGCAAATCGAAATAAACATCCAGGTAGTGGAACAGCACGAGTGAAACCCACACAATAGTAAAATAATTCTCATGCACTCTCGACATGTACCTGCCAAGTAATAAACCAGCTCTCGACAACACCTCACATGGTGGTTAGGCTGAATTATGCGCGGAGGCATACCGTTTTCCTGGTTCATACGACCGACACGTACAAATTCTAATTAATTTATAATTATATTTTAATTCAGTTCTTGTAGGTGAAGCAGAATGGTTGATACGAGAGTTTATATTTTTCCTATTAACTCAAGAAAATCCTTAGTAGAAATCTTTAATTACCTGCGGTTTGGCGACCATCGTGTTTTACCCAGAGGCTCCAGATTTTGATATCCATGACCAAAAATAATTTATCGAAACTCAGACAAAAACATAACTTTAAGAAAAATCTCATCAATCTTTACAATGTATACCCTACTGGAAACGAGGGATCCTTCAAACGAAACCAAAACCAATACAAAATAATCAGCACGAGTGAAACCCACACAATAGTAGAATAATTCTCATGCGCTCTCGACATGTAGCGCCATAAACCAGCTCTCGACAACACCTCACATGGTGGTTAGGCTGAATTATGCGCGGAGGTATACCGTTTTCCTGGTCCATACGACCGACACGTACAAATTCTAATTAATGTTATCATTTGATTGGTAATGAGCGAGAAAATTTATAATTATATTTTACTAAGTTCTTGTATGTAATTCAGAATGGTTGAATACGAGAGTTTATAATTTTCCTATTAACTGATCAAAAACCATAGTAGAATTTTTTAAACACCTGTAGTTTGGCGACCATCGTGTTTTACCCAGAGGCTCCCGAGTTTGATTTCCATGACCAAATATAACATATCGAAATTCAGACGAAAACATCTCATCAATCTATAGAATGTATACCCTACTGGAAACGAGGGATCCTTCAAACGAAGAAACCAAAACCAATACAAAATATTCAGCACGAGTCAAACCCACACAATAGTAGAATAATTCTCATGAACTCTCGACATGTAGCGCCATAAACCAGCTCTCGACTACACCTCACATGGCGGTTAGGCTGAATTATGCGCGGAGGCATACCGTTTTCCTGCTCCATGTCGTATACGCCTACAAGTTCTAATTAATGCGATCATCTGATTGGTAATGACCGACAAAATTTATAAGATTGTAAGCACTCAAATAAAAATGTTGTCCACTGAAATTTTATTAAGTTTTTATACGTTAATCTGAATTATTGGATACAATGTTTTCTGAATGTATTATTTTCTTAACCGAACACTGCGCGAATCTCCCTGGTTCTATTATCAGCCCGGTTAAGGTAGTTGAATTCGTTGGTGCCATGGACATGAAAACGAAAACTCATGTGCTTGGCACCATCGAACATGACTCAAAATCGTATCGCAGATTTTTTTATTATTATTTTGAGTACTACTCCGATTTATAAATGTATCAATAAAATCAGTTTAATGTTAGTAACATTAATACTTTAATACACATTTGCAACAGGGTAAAACACAGTTGAAATAAAAAAGCAATAAAGCGGGCAAAGAAAGTAACAATGAATATCTAAGCGAAAGCGCGAGTTGTCATTGAAGTAACAAATAAGCCTACGAACTATAAACTTTACAGAAGTAACGACTAGAAAGGAAAGATTTACATTTCTTTGTGTTACAAGAAAGGGTCGAAGATTGCTTACTAGGGTACACGCACAGTGACTCAACATGACGCCATACTCTCTCACCTACCCTCCAAACGATAGAACCTAGGTAATGCGTAGGCAGAAAATACTACGCTACGCTATTATGTCACTAGTTGACCCGCGCAACTTCGTTTGCATCATATAAGAGCAAGTGGGTTAAATTTTCCTCGTTTTTGTAACATTTTTCATTGGTCTCTGCGCCTATTGATCGTAGCATGATATTATATAGCCTATAGCTTTCCTCGATAAATTGACTATTCAACACAAAAAGAATTTTTCAATTCGAACCAATAGTTTCTGAGATGAGCACGTTCAAGCAAACAAACAAACAAACAAACAAACAAACTCTTCAGCTTTATTATTATTATTATTGATTAGCGAATAAAACGGGGTATGTGGTGATTTATGGTTTTAAAAAAGATAAGCGCAATAATATTTAATCGTTTCAACACACTAAATTTAAATTTAAATTAAAGTAAAATAAAAAAAGTTGTGTTTTACAGAGTACAAAACATAAAACTTTTTGGTGCTAAAGTACAAAACAAAAAACTTTTTGGTGCTAGTAGACCCTATTACTAAGACTCCGATGTCCGTCCGCCCTTTCAACTGGACGTCGGTCATAGATCTGCATCTCTTAAACCGTGACAGGTGAGTTTTTACAGAATGTGTATTACTATGGCCGTGATAACAATAAATCCTAAAATAAAAATAAGATGAAATAAAGTGAAAATATAAAATGTAAAATAAAGTGAAAATATAATACAAGATCATCTCGTTACTCATCTTGCAACGCCATCTGTTGTTGTCAACGCCAAGTGGGTAGGGAACCCCAAGTACGAGTCCGACCCATACTTGGCTGTTTATTTCAATAACTCAGTAGTAACTACTCACCCGGTTAATAGCGAAGTGTTAGCTAACTAAAAAATCTGTTACAGAGTAAACATGCAATCAGATGGCCGAGATTGATATATGAACACACGAAGTACCTACATGATGCAATAAACAAAACTATTCTGCGTCATAAATACTTTAACAACGTATTAACACGATTAATGGTTATATTAGATTCGATTTCTTGCTCGTAGAATTCAGAAATAATGTAAATTTCAGTTTGTGAAATATTGATTGAAAAAAAAAATTTTTTGAATGAAAAACATGTTTCAATGATTAGAAAGTGGAAATCTGAAGTATGCGGTAGATTCATACAATAAAAAGAATTTTCCCGAAAATGAAAGAAAAACCTATCTTACAATAGTAATCATCTACCTAGTAGACATACGTAACATTTCCATAGTTTCAAAGTAACAAGTATAATCTTCTATTTATACTTACATTTATAGATAATATTGTAGACTTTACCGTAAGCAAGCATATTATGCAAAAGCTCAAAATATTTATACGTAAAAATTATGTCGACAAAACACATCAAGAATATAATAGAATCTTAAAAAGCTCTCGTAACTGTATTACGCCAAAGCACTTGTTCGTGAAAGTCTTGCCCCGCGATTAGCATATTAAAATTTGTTTTTATATTATGGACACGTACAAGCAATGAACACAAACAGGCACATTAAACGACAATGTTCATTTAAACGAGCCACAGACCGCAACAAGTAACACAAATAAGTTTTTTACGATCATACATAATGTGCTAAAGCTATTTGGGTGGCAGCTATAAACGATAGTTATTTGCTGAAGAACTAATTGAAGACTAATTTATATAAACAAAAGAAAGTTTATATTTGAGGTATGCAACAACAAAGTTTATAAGCAAATATGAACATAATTGAAACGTCGAAACAAGGAAAACATTTAAGTTAAGATACTTTTAATACACAAATAGAAAAGAGTAACCTTTTAGCGCGTTCAATCAAGGAAATCAAACCAACACTCATGTACGTAAGAACCTTTAATAAGATCGAAATCATAACGAATTAACTATCATTAAGTAACAAGAAGTAAATAGGCCACTAAGGAACAAAACCCTACATTTACATTACTATCTCATTTAAGGAATGAAGTAGAAAACTAAACTGTGTGTCTGCTAAATATACTACCGTTTACATAAAGGCTAATACAGACAAACAATGATAAACGTGTACAAACAAATGAAAATTAACAGGAGTAAAACAGAGTTCAAAAGGAATACTTCTAGAATATTCTACAATTATTGCGTCACTCATGACATAATCTTATGAGTATTTTTTATATTTAAATCTAGCGTTAAGGCAGACGGGCCATCTGATGGAAAGTTTTTACCGTAGCCTATGGACATTTGCAACACAAAAGAGGTCACCAATGCCTCGCCGGCTTTTAAGGAGGCTTTTTCGCATCTTTTTTGAAAAACCTCATATCATATCGCTCTGACAATACATTAGGAAAAGGGTCATTTTATATCTTGCGCGAACAGTACGAAACGGGCTAACCGAAATGTTGAGGATCGCCATAAATCAAATGGATTTGGATGGAGTTTCATCCTTCAGCGAGTGGCGTGATGGTGGAAAGATGACGTGGGCATCAAGTGGAACAGTTCCCTAGAGCATTCACCATTATACAGCCTATAGAAATTACAATTAAAGAAACATGCTTTTGCAGCCCTTATGTTCCACACTGTAGCTAATCGAGTCATTAGGACAAATTAGCTTTGATAGCCGAGATTAAAACATTTCACCGTCCGGCTTACGCAGAACTAAACAGAGTGGCTATAGTAATAACGGTAATAAAATACATGATAGATAAATTTAACATTTGGCTATTGAAATTATGAGCAGTCATTAAAAGACTAACGAGATAGTAAAATCAAACAGCGATAATGCTAGGAGAATAATATAATTTCTCGTGAGAAAAGATGCTTATGACAGTGTTTTTGTAGATATCATAATATATTCGACATAGATTTTAAAAATTCAGTGTACGGAACTATTAAACAAAATAAACATTGATTTTTGTGAACACAGTGAAAAATAGAAGCAATAATTTAAATTAATTTTTGTTCCAAGTTCAGGAAGTTGCATCGTATTAAACCTACTTATTTCAAAGAAAGTTACGGAACTTTATATAAAGAACTGGTACATAAAATTGCAATAACTCAACAGATTATTTTTGCTATTTGCGATTTCGAGATATTACCATGTGTCACGTATATTAATCGCCTATCGTAGTTATCGCCTCACGTGCCAGTTGGATTTGGTTTTTGAAATTTTATCATTCAGTTATCCTATCATCACACATCCTCCAACAATATATTATAAGGTTTTAACCGGATAAATAAAAATATCGATGAATAAAGAAAATTATAGATGCATTAAAATATTAATGCTAAAGGAATCAAAAATAAAAAGATCAAAATAATAGTATTAAATGAATGAATGACAATAAGAAAATGAACTAAAAGGTGCCACAGCCTCATAATCCTCCGTGAAGCAATTCTTGTGTTTCGATTTGAAGAGGCGTGGTTTCCTGCTATACTCGATAAACGAGGCTAACATCTTAGTCCTCAGGGGTAGCAACGCATCTGAGATTAAACTTGGTATGATTTA
>DWNR01004123.1:0-11153 GCA_018250455.1 Polygonus leo
AAACAAGCAAACAAACAAGCAAACAAACAAACAAACATACATACAAGTGAAGCTAATATAAGCGTGTTAAAAAGGGTATCAATTTCCATGCCGATGAAAGCAAGGTTGAAATTAATTTTGAAGGTTTTAGGGGCGAAATTTTGCCGAGTCTCATGTATGAAAGTAATAAATCATTGGGTACGTTTGGCCTCTACATGAAAAGGCAATTGTTCCCACAAATACACGTAGGGTTTATTGGCTTATACTTGAAGGTTTCCGTTTGGCCTTGTCCTTATGGCTATTCTTTTGACTTTTTGTGAATACCTTATAGATATTTGATACATTTCACGCATTATTAATTCTCAAATGTGGTTAATTGATTTCTGTGACATATGTTTTCTGTACAGCTGGAATAAAAATCATTTTCTATTTTCCCGTGTTATTTACTGTAAATCGTTTGAGCCGATTAGAAGCGCCGTAATAAGAAACAGAATAAAATAGACCATAAACAAGGTGGCATAAACTAATTGTTATATAGTATTATCGTAATATTTATAAGGTGTAATTTATTTATAAAAATGTAAAGTAATACACAGTACATTTATGTGTAGGTAAATTTATTTTGATCTCTTACAGACGCTTAAGTTTTAAATGTATGTAATAAATAAATACATTACTACCAATGCAATATAATTGAAATCGTTATATCAAAAGGTTATAGTGCCGTCATTATTTCGTGTCTCAGTATAATATATGCTGGGTTAATACGACCTTCGTATCGGAAAACAATCGCTTCAACCATAGGGCAAGCCGGCTTATTCTTAAAGTTCCCGTTTGACTTTGATCTCATGAAGGTCGACTTCCCAGACGTTCAGGTAAATCCGTTCTTACTCGTACTTGATACATTCTATACGAGTCATAAGTATCTAAATCCAGTTTAAAATTATGTGTGCCTGAGTAGCAAAAAATATATTTTAGCCAAACTAATTTCCAGTACGTATTCCCAATTCTGAATTATTGTTTAAGACAAATAACTTTACTTATAACTGACTCTAACGTAACAACAATTTATAAAGAAAAATAATTTGTAAACGTTTACTTGCTTAGGTCAAAGTTCTGTACAATATTTCTGCCACATAACAACCGTTTAGTGTTGCAATATTCTGTTTGAACACTATGTTATGGTAGAGACACATTAGATGTTTCATAACCGATATTACTTATGAGGAAAAATATAATTGATCCTTGGAAAGAATCTCAATTTAGTTGGTATTGATTGACGGTAATGGACTATTTATCATCAAATATGCAAGCTTGTTAGGTGCTTAATTTTCATTCTATAAAAAAAAATGTCCGCGTTACTTTCCGATTAAAATCATTTTAACCTTACTTGAAAATTTCCGTTTGACCTTGCCCTTATGAAGGTTGAATGTTCCCTCGACTTTTAGTTTAATCCGTTACTAACAGGTATTATCTACGAACATGTATCATAATTACTGATTTCATGCCTTTTAACTATTCTCCACCAAGTCGCAAATAGTTAGCGAAGGCCACTCCTCCATAGGTAATGTTTATTTCATGTCAAAACGCTATATCAGAAACAGCTCTAATATTATTATCCGCAAAAAGTTTACGTATGCAATTTGCTCCATATTAAATCGATCGGTATACTGTTATCTTTTGGAAATCGGCGCACAGATATTTATATTAAAATTTTATTGCCACTTTAAAAATAACACATCGGGTTTTGCGTCGTTTTTTATCAATACTGGAGAGCTGCCAAGACCCACAATACCTGTTCAATCGTCACAGGTGACGAGGTCGCCTCGTCGATATATTCTATACAACACACAACTTAATAGGAAAACGTATTGGGCAAGTAACTTTATAGTTCTACTTGGCTTACATACTCACTCATACGCCTGACCACTAGGTGTGTTGCATGTCCATTTCCGCGTATAGGTAACATAGTGCTCATATAAAGTCATTCGCACTTTTTGTTTAGATGCAAAATGTCAAATAACTAACATGAGTCTGCCTGTTTTGATTACAGCAATAACTGTAATAGCGGTCATTTCCGGGTATTTTTAGATTGCATCTTATAAAATTAAATCAGGTTTTAGAATAAATCTAGGTCATCTGGTCACCATATATGATTTGACTAAACATTAGGTATAATATAGCAATATTACATTGGCTATAATCCTTACGATTATGTCTATTTACATTTAGGATTCTATCATTAAAATTCTTAAACACTTGTAGGCAAGGACCGTTTCAAGTCAATAATGCAATGAAACAACACGTTTATTTTAACAACTTCGATTAATGTTTGCGGGTTTCGAAATTTCTGGAAAATACGGAGTGTTTATAATTTAAGTACTATTCATTTAATATTTTCAGGAATATTTGTTTAGAAATTAAATTACAACATTAATTGGTTGTTTTGCAATGAAACTAAACAAAATATTGTGATAATCTAACTATCAAGATGAGTCGGTAGTAGTAAGGATTTGTCTACCCAAAATAAAACAATTTTTCACTATCATTTTCTTTGTGTAGAAAGTTTAACGGGAAGTAAATAGCAGTTAATAACGTGCTCGCCTAGCATTGTCTTTGTAACTACTGAGAGAAATCATACTATGCTCTAAAACTTTCTCATATTAAAATGTGCATTGTGATTATGACACTTCTTCAACAAACACGATTTTAATAACTTCCGTATTACTCTTCTTCAAAATGGGGTATTAACTTAATGTTAGCGTATGAAATAACATGCATGGAAGTATGACAACTGCGGATTTCAATGAACATTACTAAAATGGGATACGAAAGAAATTAACACCTAGGTATCAAGAAAGCTATTAAAGTGAATAATTTAAAGTTAATTTTCGAAGATACAAAAGATAAAAAATACACTATTCTTTTACGGTTATACAAGCTATAAATGTGGTTGCTATGATCTTTAAATGGAATTCAAAAGTTGTAAAACGCAATTAATTAGTAGCGCTGTAGGCAGGAAATTCAGACCGCCCAGTCGTAAAACAAACTATTTAAAGTAAAAATGTGTTTATTTCATATTAAGTGGTCTTAATTGAGTGATTTAAAAATAAACATAGCGGGCGACTGGAAAGCGACAAGTCACGCAATCGATAACTCGGAAATCGGAAAACTCTCATCATATCTATTTGAATAAAATTTTAACTACACCTGCACATTTCCTATTTAACTTTGTTTAATATTAGGCTTATTTACGATTGTCCCTTATTGAATGTGAATATGAATGAAAAGGATTCTAGAATATGAATAAAAGAAAGGAGGATTTTTTATACAAAATGTTTAGCGCATAAATTTTCACGACTTTTTTCTTTTCCGAAAACCAAGTGTTAATTTAAATCTAAAACGGCAGTTAATTTAAATTTGCATTTGGGATTCTTACCCGGATCAATCGTGGGAGATTGGATCTTTATTCACTAGGCTATCAATACTTACTAGTACGTATAAATATAACATTATGCACGATCATAAGACTTTAAACACGATTCTCGTTAAGGACGAACACAGTTACAAAGGCGATTCAGTTGACAATGTAGACACCTAAATGCCATTTTGCACCGATATATCACGATGCGCTACGTATAAATTTAACTATTCGTCACCTTGTTTAGGTAACAAGCCAGGTTATAAATACGTTGAATTTAGATTGATGAGATCTCGTGAAAATTATATGCCTTTGTGAGCATCTCA
Organism: Polygonus leo; assembly: GCA_018250455.1. NCBI lineage: Eukaryota > Metazoa > Arthropoda > Insecta > Lepidoptera > Hesperiidae > Polygonus > Polygonus leo. Next base: position 3,727 of record DWNR01004123.1, read on the forward strand.
CTCCATCTCGCCCCTTTCTTATATTCCAAGAAATGGCTGGACATGTGCGCTTTTATGAACTTTCGTTATTGCAACCGATGACAGTTTTATTATAGAGGATATACCCGCGAACATGAATCACTAATTTCGTCATTAAGATAAACTTATATGGTTATTGTGTCAGTTTTAATACCGTACATACGTGTAGGGTTAGCGTCAACGTCTCAATTTGTAAATAGAGTTCTAAACTTATCTACAATTTTCGTTTCAAGTCGGCATTAGAAATTATAACATCCTGCGTCAAATTGGTGTGCTGCTATTTAAACCTAAGTGGTTTTAAAATTCAGTTGCCCTTGTGTCTTAACTAAAACGTCAAAAATAGATGAGTAAATTAAATAACAAAATGTTATTAATTGATATATTCTGTTTGAGTTACTTATATTGTTTCGTAGTTAGTGAAGCTTTCTCGAATTTGTTAGAAACTGAAGCTGGCAATAATATTTGTTTGCGCTCATAACTATAATAGCCGTAGCCCGGAGATTTGGCACGTGAAAAGGGCTGCGGAAATCCAAACTTCTGAAGCGCGTTTCTATAACTTTAAATCACACCTGTCGCTCGATTATTCTTTCTTGCCAATATAAATCAATTTGTTTTATTTATTGCGAATAAACTGAATTTATTGTCGTCTAAGGACTAGAGATTGTGTGGACGCGGCTATCAATTATACGTATAATTTTGAATTTGATTTATAAACTTGCCGAAATTTATATACAGGTTCATAAATAAGAATGACTAACTGAACTAACTAACTGGACTAACTGAAGAACATGGTTGATATTTTGATTTTTTATGTTCTACTTATAGTGTTATATTACTACTAATATTTTTAACATCATTATTACTACTTTATATTACTAAACAATTATTAATTTTTAAGTAATAGCACGATGATAAAAATAGAATATATGTGTCTATAACAAACGATGTACCTTCTTCTACATTTAAAGTTGCAGAATTAATAATTAATTTATATTTTTGTCAGATACGTTATAATGGACGCGAAGGCATATTATGGATTAATTAAATAAAAATACTTAAATAAACAAAAAAGAGTAAATGAATCGTCGGAATAAAATCATTGCCACGACTACTACGACAATAAATATTCGTGAAGTTGTAGAGATGACCCTTGTAGGGCGGGCGGCGACTACGCGGCCCCCTGACATACATACAAACACACCTAAATTTAGATTTGTGATTCTCACTACACGCTAGACTCAAACGAATGGATTATAGTATTAATAGCGCAGTTACGTGTCAGAAATAGCGGTGTAAATGAACGATTGCGCTTCATTTTTAATTCGTATGCAGATATGAAACTATTCGATAATTTGCATGTTTTTCATAAATCATTCCAACTTCCGTCCTGTTCACAAAAATTATTTAAAATGGATACAGTTTCCTATTTCGTTTAATTTATAGCTCAAGCTCTTAGTACATATATTTACATGTCAGATTAAAAAGCCATTAAAGAGTGATGTATCTCGCCAGTACGTCTTTTCGTTATATAATTTCCTGTTGTTGTATTGAGATCAAATATAATTCAGTTTCTTTTGCATATTCACGAAAACCGTTAAGTAATCTTTATTCGCAACGGATGCAATCAAACTGACATAAATTCAAAAGCCAGTATTTTTATCCTCTACAACTTAATTAATATTCATGTTAGTATTCCTTTTCGAAACATACCTGTTTTTTAACTTGCCGTAGGTATTCGTATGTAGGTCTATACTGTGTCAATTGTAGATTACATAAAAATATGTTTAGTTAGATATGGTTTAGTAATATCCTTATACTAGCGGACCCGACAGAGGTATTTTGCCAGTAGCGTTACATTGCCAATAAAAATATGGCCTGAACTGATGTTTACGAGTAAACTATCATACCTCTCAGGTTGGTCCAAGTTACACATAAGTATAAAATTTCATGAATATCGGTTTCGGAGTTTATTCCGAAAATACATCTTGACACGCGATTTTCATATATAAAAATTTAATATTGTTCGCTTTACGAATAGGGAACTAATGATAATGACAAATACATTAGTGCATTAATTTCAGTATTAAATATTTCAGCTCGATTTTATTCGTTAGATATTGCTTACAATGATCACTGCTACCATTATTTTCTACTTACCAGAATAAAATTACATATCTTTATATGTTTTAACGACGAACATTATACATATATGTACATAACATGTACAATGTTGTCGAAACCTTACAATATGAACATTTCCTGTCCATCAGATGACACTTTTAACTTTTTCTTCGAATAGGAAGCGAATGTTGATTTGTATGTCAATACGTGACTTAAATAAAGGTTACTCAAAATCACTTTGGAGACACAGTTTTGATGGGCAACCAAATGTAGGTAGAAGGGACATGTACACGATAGTAGATATGTACAAAGTTCTATGTTGTGGTAGTTGTATTTTTTTTTACTTTGACGTAAATTAGGATAAATATGATAGATGTCATGATGTGATGATAACATCTTACTTCACTTAAAGAAAAATGTTTCGATTTGAAGTAGGATTGCAAATTCATGGCATGGCTTATAGACCCGTTACCCTACTCTAGAAGTGGATTTCTAACACAACACAATGGATCCGTGGTAAAGTGACGTTTAAGTCATTATGGCTATTGTGAACGTGCTTTATATACTTACTTGCCTACTTAGCAGACTTGCTAAATCATCCCACAACTTGTTATTTCTTGGGTGTAATCTCATGGCAATAAATGCAACGGTTCTCCTGTAAAACCTGTTTGTTTTATTATATGTATAATATGTTCAAAAACGAGGAATTAATTTTTGTGCAAGAAAATTTTAATTGTTTGAAGTAATAGCTTCAATCTGTTTTATTACTTCAATGAGACTCGGATTTCTGTACATTAGTGAAATGAGAGGGTAGGGAATTTTGGAGCATACTTCACCTTGTTGAGCTATTGCGTATTGGTGAAAAGGAAGGAATACTACGCTACGCTCTCTCATTGTCAATTTTTCAGTGATTTTCCAAAGCGTAAAAGAATATTGTTTTATAGCATGTTATTTGTTCACTTAATCAACAAAACTGCTGACTTCCTCAGTACAACATCGGCCTCTTAAAGATTTTGATGGTGTAATTCACTGAAAGTTGCTTCTCATTCTCAACATCATCTTTTATTATAAGAATTATGAAGGTTGGAAGTACTAGAAGTAGTGTAGGCGGACAGTCATGTCTGGACACATCACAGGGTTGGCATAGGTGTTATATTTTTTTTCTTTTATCGTCTTAAGGTAGCAAACGAGCATGTAGTCTACCTATAGTAAGTGGTCACTGCCGCCCATGGATATTAGTGATCATCCCCGAGAACGATTGAATCGTACTTGCAATTTTTGTGTTTCCGATTTGGAGAGGCGTGGTCGTTGGCTATACTTGGACACAAGGCTAACATCTCAGTCCTCAGGAGTAGCACCACATCTGTAGTTAACGTTAATTTCGATTAAATCGTACTTGGATTACAGTTTCCATGGGCGGTAGTGCCAACTTACAATCAGATGCATGGTCGTTTGCCACCTTTATACAATATGAGAAAAAGAATTGCTAGGTACTTCCTGGACCTGGACCTGGTTTACTTCCTGGACCTGACATAAAGAGAATATAAGTATATAAATATTTAATATGACTTTTAACAACAGTTTATTCACGTACGAAGATTTCCTTTGTACTAACTAAACCTTTTGCCAGATTTCATTTCGCATTGTTTGAGTGAAAATGGCCATTCTCTCGCTATCTTTATAAATCTTAGCACAATGCCGCATAATGTATGACAGTAGCGTGGAACCAAGTAAAATGAGTAGAGATCATATAAAACATTTTTATGAATTATATGTGGATAGGATTCGTGACTACACAGGGATACACACAAGCTCAAGGACTTTGGAATAATATAAAATTACGCGGCAAACGCTTGGAGTTGTTCGCTCGACAATTTCAAAAATGGTTTCGTTGCGTATTGTGATTCTTATATAGAAATGGCATCCCTGTCTGTTTGTTAATTTGATGTTTCAACAATGTTCCCAATTGAAGCCCACGCTCGGTGGTCGACCCTCCGAGCGACCATTCACAAAATTGCTATTGAGACATCATCCATAATAATTATTTGCTTCATGAGTGCAGCGCTCATAGACATAATTAAGCCCATCGTCTTACGCATATACGGTACATTGGTATGGTTATTACTATTATAAATATCTACTATTAATATCAATTACATTTTTTATACTTTCTTATGTTAATGAAATCGCAAACGAGCTTGACGCTCGCCTAATGGTAGTAACCGCCCACTTATAAAAACTACTAAATAGGTGTAATGAATGATGTTATAGCTTGTCGAGCCCGGTATATGTAATACACCTCTTCCTCATGCATGCATCATTTCAAACGCTATATTAACGGTAGCGGCATAGCATATCAATTACAAAGCGTTCGTTTTTACCGATTAATTTACTTTTATAACGTTGAGGGATTACATTTTATGCTTTATTTATGTCGATGGCGGAAATGGGCGCTGGTTGCTGTACCAGCGAGTAATGATGCATGACCGCCAAAGAGGATCGGCAATGGAGCGCGTGGGAAACATTATACAAGAGAGATTATTTTTGTTTCACTCTATTTTTATCTTTTATATTTCACGTTTGATAAAAATAAGTGGCGTTAGCGTACGTAATAGAAAAAATATCTTACGCTTCATTTCTATAACGGTGTAGAATCGTTTACTCGATTGTCGCATCACCGCCATTCCTATTTCTGCTTTAAAGTAGTACAGTAGTGTGTTCTAGAATTGGCTTTGCTCTAGTTGCAAGGATATGTAATGCAAAGTTCTTAACATAGTAACGTGTTAGCAAAGTAAATGTTCTATTGTGGTAGTAGTTTCTCGTTCATTCTTAGGATTTCGTGAACAAAGCATGGCAACGGGACTCTGTTAAGTCTGGTACGATTCAATAGTACTTGGTGTTTATACCTTATGTATATGGGCGGCAGTGACCATTTACCATCAGGCTGACTGCATGCTCGTTTGCTTATTTAGTACAATATAAAGAAGCGGTATCCTGTCCTGTTCTCTTCAGGTCATCAGTCTACCTAGGTACATTGCCACCTTTTAAAAGAAAAATCAAATAAAAAATCACATAAATTAACAATCCTTTGTAGTCCGACTTACACTTGGCCGATCCTATTGATATTTTAATTTACATTTGCATACATATGAAAAGATTGAAGAGTACTAGCGATTGTCCCTGTAATCATCTTTTTCAAACATAAACATTCGTTATACTATACTTTAAACCTACTTGGTTGTGCGTAGGTATATTTGTCTGCTGTATTATTTATATCAACTGAAGCGTTAACGAGTGTATCAGTAGCAGTACGTTTTTCCGAACAAGCACCGATAAACACTGCTATTTACAAAACTATTAGCGTTTGAAAGCAGCTATGTACTATGTAAAGCAGTCAATTAATATTCGTGGATATAATGACACGAACGTCGCCGATTTCACTTGGTTACGTTACGATACGTCGTAATACGAAGGGCTCCAAATAAATTATTTATTGCTTTGCAATAAAGTGTGTATGATGATGAATGCCTACTACTTTAATTTGTAAATATGGTAGTCGACTAACGGCCCGTTTTAATAACGTATGTATTCCTTACTTGAAAACAAAATGGCTACCATTAGTATGTATTTGTCAATTTGTTTTCCAAATCTTAAAAACCATATAAACGACAATATATAAATATAAAGAACAATATACAGGACAAACCTATTTATAATATTGATCTATCTGACAAAATTGACAGATACAAAGGTCGCTATATTAACTTAAGTAAGTACCTAGTAAGGGATAGATAGGTCATTGAAACCGGGCGTAAGAATGTCGTAATGTGGCAAGTTAGGGACTATGAATAAGAAGCGATTGACTCGATGAAGCCAATTAGGAAGATCCTAAGGAACAATTACGGGGCGGAGAATACATAAATAGTTCAGACCATTAGCATAAAGATGAACTTAGACAAGCGGATATGCGATAAAATCGGGTTGAACCTTTTGAATGAAGATTTGCAGTAGTCCGTTTCTGACGTCCTGATAAAATCGACAATGAGAAACGTACTTCTGCTCTCTGTATTGTTGTTTGCTATTGTAGTATTCAATGTTGTAGGTATTGTCTTTTTTACCGTGAGAACTGCTAAGTTGTGTAATTTAAAAACAAACAGAGGAAATGTGCTAGATACAAGTGCTGAAACTTATTCGTTAATCTTCTTTTGTTTTCTACAGTGACAATGCGACATACGTGTTATGCTAAATTGTAATTAGCTTTTTTTAAATATAAGCCTCATGTGTTATATGACTTAAGTTAATTATACGTTTTGTGTACCTATTAATTACATATTAATTTATAATATTAGGTTGGCAAATAACGAAGACTGCGTGTAAAATTAAAAATCATCAAGAAACATGTTAATTATGTACATATAAGTAACATTATGCTTTCATAATTCCACTGATATCTAACAGTCATCCTCACGATTTAATACACAGATAATTGCCTCGTCAGCTTCTTTTATTGTTTAATTTTGTTATGTACTTCAATTATTATTTATGGCAGATGAAACGTACCCAAAGAAACCTGCATGCCTTTAAAAAAAAAAAACAAAAATCTCAAAAATGTCTCTGAAAATGATTTTAGAACTGCTCATGACAAAAAGTAATAGGAATTTCCTAGGCTAGCAACATCCTAAACCGCATCTGATTTGCACCAGATGTGATTGCGGTCAGACATAAAAAAAATATATAAAACGACGTTTTACATGGCGCTGTGGTCACACACCGGTTTAAAGATTGACCGAGAATCTATCCTGGGTCCCAAGATCCCGGTCAGACAGAAAATATAATATAATACATTACTTACTTATTATTATTATGCATTACATTAATTTTACACCTGCGACTGGAAAGATGTTACTGGACGGTAGACAATATGTGCGGAATAATTATCTGAATATATTAGACGAATAATTAAATATAAAAATAATTAAATAATTATATTTGTATAAAGATATACAAGTATAAGAGACTAACAGACCCCCAAACGTTGATCTGCCATGTAAATTATATATTTTTTGTAATTATATATATATTATTAAATCGACATTTTTTTCACGTTTTGGTTAAAATTCCAAATTCAAGTAGAATAGTTCTAAATTTCCGAATAAAAGAACATTGATTAATTAATAAAATTGATGTAGAAAAATAAATAAACCATCATTTTTATTTTTATACCCGCGAAAAACACCAAAAAAGTGTTCAAACGCCTTGTCCATGGCACCCACGACACAGGGAATCCT
>DWNR01004124.1:0-11152 GCA_018250455.1 Polygonus leo
TGGACACAGTTTCTTGAGCAGTTTCTTGGTGTAATAAGGCTTCGTTTATATGCTTGCTTTTAGCGTACTGTATCAAACTACCACGGAACACTATTACTAAGATTCCGATGTTCATGTCATGTCTGTCTGAGCACGGTTTCTTAAATGTAATAAACTGTTTATATGATAGTTTTTAGGGTTCCGTATTGAAAGGATGTAAAGGGTAGCCGGTACTACGATCCTGCTGTCCATCCGTCTATCTGTCTGTCTTATTTCTGTACCTTTGCCTCCCTATTACGGTTAGTAATATACATGTAGATATTTCATTTTTTACAGATCATCTCTGATTTGCATCTGCAAATCAGTTTATATATTATCTAATAGTTAGACATTTTAATTTGCGATTTTGAATGTGTATTGCTGTTAAGAAAAATAAAAATAAACTAAAAACTCATAAGTTTACTGCACAATATCGCACTTGTATTCAACATCCCCTCTTTGTTGTGCATCTGAACGAGCGAGAACTGAACGAAACAAAATGGAATAAGTATTTATGGACACAGTTTCTTGAGCAGTTTCTTGGTGTAATAAGGCTTCGTTTATATGCTTGCTTTTAGCGTACTGTATCAAAACTACCACGGAACACTATTACTAAGATTCCGATGTTCATGTCTGTCTGTTCGTCTAATTTTTATGTCTGTTTGTGTTATTCGTAATATTAGCTAGCCGAGGTTTGATGACTTAGACTTATTATTTTCGAAATGAAGCATTAAATGTTTTCCTGCCAAAATTAGTGGATATACTTAGTTAAAACATAGAATTGAGCCCCTACGTATAATTGAAGACATTTGAAGGGAGAAGGAAAATAAAACATTTCAATTTTTTTCATATTTGTTTAAGATAAACAAATAAGACATTTGTTACAATTAGGATTATTGTTCGCTTTTCCCGCGTTAATAACATTTACCTATTTCTTGTATATATAATGTAATTGCCTCAAACACGGATAAACGAACACGTACAATTAAATAGGAATTAATCACTGATCCGTAATTATAAAGGGTTACCAATAGAAAACAAGGGTCGGTCTGTCCCTACGAGAATAATTGTAACTGGGGGACCTTTCCAGTCCAAATCACCTTTTCAACGTAAATGTGATCGCTTTTTGTGGTTCGTTACTTATGACATACCTATCTGTAACATTACACAAATTTTATGGCAATGATGTAACATTACAGGCTTTAATGTTACCGGACAATGTAATGTTACGATGACCGGGGCGATAAACGTACGCAATTGAGCTTTTAAACATTTTGCGATCTGTTCAGAGCCGGATTATCTGTGATATCGGATTTTGGATGTATTAATATATTTTGGAGGGATTATTTGACTTTTCAGTATTCATATATGACTCCAAAAGGACTTGGGTCAGATTCCCGGCCTGACAGGAGTCTGAATGATGAATTTGGATTTCTGTACTTTGTGTTTTGAGTTTGTTTGAGCTTACGTCTTGTGTGTACATGGCATCCACGTAACAACAAATACGTCCTAATATGTGTGAGTGTATGAGTGTAGAAAGTGTTATTAAATGTATATATGTATACGTACGACGTAAATCCCGTGACTTCCTACTATAGTGCGTACTAAAATAGTCTACAGCACTTAAAAATAATTTATGTTCCAATTAGTAAATTAAATATTTAAATCGTTTAAGTAAATTCTGAGTTTAAATAGATATAACGAACGAACAGGGGATTACGAGGGTGACGGTGGTACCACCTGGCCTGGTGTTTTGGCATAAACCAAAATATATCAACTGAATTTAATTTTCCATTTAGATTCCAGAATTTCCTGCTCTAAATAACCCGACCTTGTGTTTTAGAAAATAAATCACGGCGGCATTTCTCTCTAAACACGTCTAAATAACGTTGTAATAAATACTTGACATTCTTCATCCGCGCCAGGAATCTTTCGTTCGAAGTACTCCGAAGCATTTGTACAGGAATGTTTGGAACGTCGACATAAATAAATACCTCTTTGCTAGCGCCATAAAATACCACTTAGCGAATATTCGCCATATTTGGCCCAAATGCACTTTCGAGTCTCTGTGACAATGTGTTGGGAATAGGACGACCATGTGCATATCGATGAACAGGAATTAAAGCAACCTCACACTGTAAAATAGTGGACAACGCCATCTGTCATTTTGACGAAACAAATGTAAATAAAAATGCAGCTTTGAAATGATTAAGTAAAAAAATATAAATGTAAACAAAACAGTCTGCAGAAATATTATATAAATAGTTGTGTACAGAATTGTTTCTCAATTTGTCCATCCCTTTGAATACATAACCCGATTTTTTTACATAAACCGATTCAACACCAACACAAAATCAGCTAAGCTAGGTTAATTGAAAAATGAAAAATAATTGTAAGTTTCCGCACGACGCAAATAGTAAAGCTAACACGGACATTAATAATATTAATTAGTATTGTATGATGTCCAATCTGACCAATAAAATAGATATTTGATTCTCTGATTTTTAATTATAATAGTCCTAGACAAACAAAGGACGTGGTCACATTAACTGCACTTGCAGTGAGATTGCAACTTTCTATATCAGACACAACTCGACACTCGACGGGATCGGAAACACCGGGTGTCCGATGTCGCCTCATTGTTTAGAGAGCGATTTCTTTATCTCCAGACCGAGCTGGTACTAATGAGAAAGTTAACTTCACTGGCATTGTCTAATCTAAACTCGTTTCAGTATTAACAAGGCTTTAAATTTCTTGTTCGCAAACTTCCGTATGACAACCTGGGTTATTAATTTTATTTATGTGACAGCTCTGAATGTTTGGGGGGTAAAATAAGTTTTGATTATTTTGATTTTCCGGTAATTGGAACCTGCTTTCGTCTGTGATGGTACCGTCAACAGTCTTTTCCGTTGATACGTAACAATTTGTGGAAGGCAAAAAAGAAAAAAAGGCAATAAAGAGGAAATTATCACAGTTGTCTCTTCTAATAAGATGACGGGCAACCACACTGTTCTCATTGGAAAGAAAATCGCTAATAAACAATTTGTATTCGGTTGAAAAGGATGAGGCATGCATAAAAAAACATGTTAAAAAATTTGAAAAGTCCGCAAGTTTCCGACATAATCCAAATTTCATCAAATTCTTCTGTACCTCGTACACTAAACTTAAATGGTTTTAAAACATACACATTTGAAATTACTTGGTTCTCAAAGTAGGTCTTGAGTTATCAAGCAAATACAGAATTCCACTTTATAAACTAGGCTTGCAAAGTAGGTATGCATACAGTTCATACAAGTCATACAACCATCGGATCTCAAACTTTGTGTTCGCACTCGTTTACTTTCAGTTCAAGCTCCAAGCGCTCCCCAACTTCAAATATTCTACTTATTCTTCCACACAATAATAAAACAGTTTATTAACTACTAGTTTTGGTTCTGAATGAGTATTTGTTATATTTGTATATAAAACTTGTATTTAAAACTTGGATGTCGGATTCAAACCACAAACGTCATTGAGGAACATTTACAAATGAGTTACTACTAGTTTTAGCCGTGAAGAATGGTCTAAAAACTTAAAGCCCGAAAACTATCACTAGTATAATATAAGTACTTACGTAAATATAAATATTCAACCAAGTAAAAGTCGGAGTTGCACACGAAACTGCTGCTGGGACTACCGTGCTACAAGCGTGGCACGAAAAAAAAATAGGAAAATAGTTTACTAAATAACTTTAATTTTAACTTTTATGTTTAATTATTATACCGACCACAACTATTTAATATTCTGCAACAAGTTTCTACATATAACCAAGAGATATAACCCTGTGACAGATGGATGGACGGGCGGACGAACGAACAAAAGAATGGACGAATAGTGGAATCTTAACATAAAAATGTTATAGAATCAAAAAAAGATTGTATGAAGTCCATTAAAAATAATATTATTTTTACTTTCCTAACAGAAATACCAGTTTTCAGTTGAAAGCGCTTGCAAATTGAGATCGTTAGATAGAATTCGCGTAACTATAAGTGTTGTTAATTTGACAGGGTTGACTGTAATCGCTTCACTTACTTTACTATGAAGGAAAACATAGAGAAGAAACCTATACGCCTTAGATTCTATTAAAAAACATCAAAAGTCTATAATGTCTACCGAATTACCCTTTATCAGCACGGTGTATTATGAGCTAAATCCTATTCATCCTGAAAGAAAAACCATGGCCTACGAAATTATGTATGTTGTCGTTTAGCCAAGACACTACCACACTCATCTTTCTTACACACCCTGTACAGTTCCGCTTCAAAAACATACGGTACAGTACATTTATGTTGCCTCACCCCGCATGGCGAAGCGTCGCCACGCCAACAGACAGTGTTACCCGCAATAGGTATTTCACATCCAAAAAACGCAATAGTGAAGAGACAATGTGTAAAATTAACCAATCCTCACTTAGCCTCGCCTGACTATCGCCTACTACACTTACCTATAACTAAAATGTACATGAACCGAAAAGTGAAAGATAGTTGTTATAAATTCAGCCGTTAACTAGCGAAATCGAGATAGCACGGAGAAGGCTTTGAGACCTTTAAATTTAACTTTTCCTATCAGAAAGTATATCGGAGCGTGACTAGACGCCGCAATGCAATTTATATTCAATAGATGCACTTTATCTGAAGGAAAAGACTGGGCTAATTGTGAATTTGCAATCTGCAGATAACCACCATTACTATAGATAAGAAATTAATAATGAACTATAAAAAATCTTATGCAATAGATTTTTTCTTTATCACGACTGCATCACACACATATAACCCATTATTTTACCAGTGCTAGGCACGGGTCTCCTCTCAAAAGTCATCGCGCTGACCAAGTGCGAATTGGTGGACTTCACACACCCTTGATTTTTTTTCCAATTTCAAAGTTAACTGTGCTGCCAATAGATCCTCTATTTCTTAACTCCAGAGACCAATATCAAACTGTAAATACGGTATTATTTTCAAGTTTTGGCATAAACTTGCTTTTTGGAATAAAAGTAAGGTTACTTGTGTGAAATGTGTAAAAGGACCCTAAGGTTTTTGATACAGCATGTATTCTTTTCATATTATAAAGGCATCTGAGACATGTGATTGCCTAGCTAATTCTTGCCTATCCGTTTAACCAACATTGTATCTTGTCTTCGAAGAACAACATCTTAGATCAGTGTCACTACTAGGTTCGTTCTTTTTGATTTAAAGCGCTCGCAACATGAATACATTTGATACCGATCAAAACTATTTTAATTAACATCTGAGACTGTGTGCCCGTTTGGAACATACCAATGAAAATGTTGTTTTATCACCAACTTGAACCGCTTTGCGTTGAAATGTACAAATAGACCCTTATTGTCTGATACAGCATGTATTCTTTTCAGTTTATAAAGGCACTATTAAACAATGTTGCAATGTATCTGTGATACGTGTTCGCGTTGCTAATTCCTCTCTGTCCGCTGAACCAACATTGTATTTTATCTCTAAAGAACAACATCTTAGATCAGAGTCTCTATTAGGTTTGCCTTCTGATTTAAATCGCTCTTAAAATGTTTTATTCATTCATGTATGTGTATGAAGTATTCATGAATACCTGTGATCCTGTTCAATACAATTTCGTCTGAGACATTAGTCTTGACATCTGAGATGGCCTACCCGTTTGGCAAATATATCCTTAAAAAAATCGTAATTCATCACTAACTTAAAACGATATACATCGAAATGTTCAAACAGACCCTTATTGTCTGATACAGCATGTATTCTTTTCAGTTTATAAAGGCACTATTAGACAATGTTGCAATGTATCTGTGATACGTGATCGCGTTGCTAATTCTCTCTGTCCGCTGAACCGACATTGTATTTTATTTTTAAAGAACAACATCTTAGATCAGAGTCACTACTAGGTTCGCCTTCTGATTTAAAGCGCTCTTAAAATATTTTATTCTTTTGAAGAATTCATGAATACATTTGATCCTGTTCAATACTATTTTCGTCAGAGAACTTCTGGTCGTTATCTTCGGTTCGCGTAATCCAGCGATCATCATACTTAATATCAAATTCACATTGCCCATGAGCGGTACTTATCACTTAATAAGAGATGATCTGTAGGCTTATATATACCCTTTATTTTATTAAAATCCTTATAACATTCAAAATATACGTAGGTAATTTCAATGATAGCAAGCAATAAATTGATTGACCTAGTAAATAGTTAGTCAACTATTCACCCACCATACCAAGTATTTCTCGTTAACTAAAAGTGCTAAACAAGTTGTATCCTGCGGGATACACTGGTTGGTCGGAGTTAACTTAAACTAAGACCTGCGTAGCTCAAGTTCAGTTCGCATGGTTTAACTAAGTTTGGTACGGAGCAAACAGCAGCAATAGTTCGTGATACTAAGTGGTGTTTGAGAACGAGTTAAGATGTAGGCTACGATGTGTTAATTATATTATCTAATAGACATGATATGTTTGTTTCTGTGTTCATTTGCATTAGAAAACAACTCCTAACTAATATTAAGAATGCCAGTGTGTTTATGTTTGTTTGTTACGCTTTAATGACTTAATAACCGATGGTTTATTGGCAAGTATACATAAAGTTTTGCCAGGTGGTAGAACTCAGGTAGTTCGACCGGGGAGGTACCACCGCCCTCATAATCCTCCGTGAAGCAATTTTGAAGCAGTAGCCACTTACCATCAGGTGGACTGCATGCTCGTTTGCTACCTTTACAAAATAATAAAAAAAAAGTATATAGGGTACTTTTATGCTGAAAAAAAATCCGGTAAATAACAAAAAATTAAAAAATAAGAAAAAATAATAAAATAATACAACGTTGTAATCTATTAAATTACTTATATAACAATAAAATAGCTTTAATAAAAACATCCGGCCGAGACAAAAAAAATGATATTTCTCCTTTGTTTTGAAAAAAATGACGTATGAAGATCGAACATTTATCATTTAATTGCATGTATAATAATTGAATTGCTTACTGAAATAATGATTTTAAAATATCCATTATTCTATCTACTAATTTGGATAAATGGATTTGAACTACTGCTTTTAAAACATCCTGTATGTTCCGGATACCGGTGAGCACATCTCTTATTAAATTTCCACCGCCAGAGCTCAACGTAAACTGGTTATTGTGTCGGAACTATGACGTTCGGATACATAAGTGAATTACCGACTTGATTGGATAGCAAATTGCATTAAGGATTTCTCGTTTAAAGGCTAATAGCCATTGTTCTATGTATAAATGATTTTGCGTCGATTTTACAGTCTATTTATTTAGCTTGTTAGCTGCTAAGGTACTATTGAAGCTGATTACAAATTGAATGAGTATAAGCGTTGAATGCTACTTCAGGTCTTGCTCGAAAGAGAAAGTTGAAGTGGAAATGTTTATTGTAAATCGGAAAGACTAAAATTGAAAATGTATTCATTGATACCTTTTAACTATAACTAGTAAATCTAAAATCGTAACTAATATTATAAGTGGTAATGTAGGTTTGTTTGTTTTTTATTCACGCCTTAAGTACTCAACAGGTCATCATAGAATTTCATACACACATCATCATGGATACAGAAAAGAACATGGGTAACAAGGTAGGAAAGTCTTAATCAGAATAAATACTGTTCTCGAGAGATTCTAAAACATTAAAATGTTAAAATAGATGAGAAGATGTGATATAGAGGAGAAGAAAAAATAGGAAATGACTTCGTGCGAAACCACAAGCGGTAGTTTATAAGGCTTAAGCAGTTTTACCAGTGAATTTGTCGCAGAAATCAAAATTATTTGAAAGGCTCTGAAATTTTACTACTTATAACTAGCTGGCTCCGTAGAAGTTGTTCTGCTATATAAATTATACAATCACAATGGCGAAATTATAGAGTTACACGTAATTTTTGATGCCAAATCATAAAAAAATCTTTACAAAAAATTTTGTGCAAAACAATAAAAGAAAACTGGGGCGCGCCACTCTTATCACTTAGGGGTATGAAATATAGTTTATGCTCTTTTCTCTGAAAGTGGAAGAAGCTAGGCAAGTATGTCAGAACCGTGCCATTTGGCACTCAATACTCTCTGCCTACCCCGTTAGAATATGCAATATGCAAAAACTACTAACCAGTCAGGTTCGCTCACAAAGAGTTCCGTCCATGTAGTTCGACATTACATTTTTAATTTATTTAAAATTTCTTTAACATTTATAACTATAAGCATTTATGATCGTTATATTTATACGTGGTTCCATTAACGTAACAGAGTTTCAATTTTTTTTACTTTTCCATATAGTTCTAGTTCTTTGACTCTTTCTATTTATTCACATTTTGTATATGTTATGTCTATTTAAAATTAAAAATTTATTTTTTGTTTCAGGTAAGTTCGTATGCCGTATTCCTTATTTTACCAGAAGTAAGTTGTTTATAACATAAAGTATACTTTACAGTATACTTTATTTTACTTTATAGTTATTATACATATTATACTTTATAGTTCCTTTATTTGTAACATAAAGTATCGTTTACAGTTAAACCAATATGCCTTTTTGAGATTAAAACATTCTACCTAGTCCTTCATGAATTGGACCAACAGCGCATTGGACTTAACGCATATTGGACCACGCGGAGAATGAATAAAAGAGAAGTGTACCAAACGCGAAAATTCATTAAATTCAAAATCATGAAAATAATATATATATTACACATTTAATACTCGTAATTTACGCAATGTATTACTTTAATTAATATCAATTTACAGTAACATAAATTCAAGTTATATAGTCAGTTTTAGTGTCATTTTTCAAAGACAAGCAAAATAGCTTCTCGCAGTTAATACAACCAGTCCTTTATTATATCCTTACAATCGATTCTTTTGATTGCAAAACTATCTCAAAGTCTATTAGGTCTGTACTATTAAACTCAACACCAGTAACGTAGGTGTCTTGTCAACCAGTTGTTCCTAGGTCAATTTCTAGATCTTACTACATGTTATGGCTTTTAATACCTTGTTCTACTATTATCAGCGATAGAATTGTCAATAGCCGCTATTGTACCGATAGGCGTGGGCCAGATAATGGATCTAAATGGCGATAAAAGTATATTTTGTATTTAATAGATCTGTAGGAACATTTCAACTACTTTCGCGTGTGTGGGATTGGCTTTATATATCTAGACTAGCTGTGCCCGCGGCACCGCCTTCGTGGAATTCGGTCCGCGTTCATATTATTTTATATAATTCTGAAATAAAAGCCTGAGCTACTCCTTATTTCATCAGTGCCAGTGAAAGTCTCGTCAAAATCAGTCGAGCCGTTCCAGAGGATAGCCGGAACAAAGAGACAGACAGACAAAAATTGTAAAAAATGTTATTTTGGTATATGTACCATGTATACATACATAGGTATTTAGTAAAAAGCAGTTATTTTATATTACAAACAGACACTCCAATTTTATTTATTTGTATAGATAAAATCGCAATACATTTATTAGATTCCCTACTGAATAGCGTCGAATGCCGCTTTGTCATGTCCAATTAGACTGTAGTAAAACTGTTTTAATGAAGCTCGATGATCAACAAAAGTTTACTCTTTTGTCCACGGTTTATTTGAAAATGAACTGAAAGTTGTTTTTAACTAGACAAACGCAATGTGACAAAAAATAATAATAACAACAAACTATTAATGTTAATTAATTATGTTAGAAGTCTCAACTTTAAAGTGTCTTCTTACAAGCTCTATAAATAGTGGTAGCATGAGATTAAAATAATCCATCAAAAAATAAAAAAATACATAATTATGTCTCCATAACAAGGAATGTAAAAAATGCATGCAAATTTGTCTTACTTCCCAATATCCGATTGAGCTATGGCACATACGTTTGTTCTCGTGACAGTGCATTATTAGCATAGTGATGTCATTCTATATTAGTTAGTTAGTTAGTTAAGTTATCAATAATCTAACTGCATGACGCGAAACACTCCATTACGTCGTACGACGTCAAACACTCCATTTCTTTTTACAATCAACTTAATAAATAAATAAATATATGAATATATGTATAAAATAGATGAAAAATAACTGATGTCCGTGGACACCTGTATATTCATCTAATATTGAAGTCTCTTGTGTCTTGACTTGTGACGTGACTCTAGCAAATACACTAATTTCCAAACGCGTCAAAAACATTCGTTAAAACTAAGTTTTATTTTCACGCCGCAATAAACGCATTTAAAACAAAGTTAAACACCAAATAAACAAACTCCCACTGTTTCTTGTCTCAAAATTGCAGACATAAAACACTGTAGTCGGACAATATAGCCGCGGTGACATTCCCCCGCATTCGGCAGCTAGTTTCGGAGGGTGTAAATATCCCCCATTGTGAGTCAATAAATCCATGTCACGCACACCTCCCCGGTTAGGTGGTCGACGTTATTCATAAAAATAAAGGCAAATACATTTCATGTTGGTTTAGAAGGTAAATCGACTGTGTACGAGACATATCAAGTATACTACTATCGCCACAATTTGACCGGTTTTGAAAGATATGATATCGCCACAATTTGACCGGTTTTGTCGGGCTCCGTACAGTGACAACGGGACCTTCGTACCAGTACTCCGCTATTCGTCCTCTGTCTGACAAAACAACAATATTAATATACCACAACCCGATATTTTCGTCCTTATTAAACATATTTTCTGAATCGTAAATCGGTACGAATATTTGTAGGCAAACTTTAACAGAATGTGTACAAATGACGGAATGGACCTTATAATGAGAGATCATCGTCACTGTTGTCGAGCATAGACAAAATTATAATTATTTGTAATATATGAACATGCTCGATCCTTGAAGATTAACTTGCACATCTCTAACTCAACGAAAAGAATAACTTTGAAAGATTGGATACGTTACCGCCCTGGACAAAAATGCGAGTCGATATAAGGGTAGGTCCTAAGATGAATCATACAAGATGTCAAGATACAGCAACGTGTCTGACTAATTCTTAGAAAACACAGACATAGCGGGATATTTACTTCCAACGGTCGGAAGAAACAAAGCGCGGATGCTTTTAACTGGAGCCAAATGGCAGAAGGTTTATTGGATAAACCAA
>DWNR01004125.1:0-11151 GCA_018250455.1 Polygonus leo
ATAGCCGGCAACCACGCCTCTCCAAACCGAAACACAATAAATTGCTTCACGGAGGATTATGAGGGTGGCGGTGATACATCCCCGGTCGACCTACATGAGTTCTACCACCTGGCAAATCTATCTATCTATCATATCTATCTATCTATTATCTATCATATCTAGTATCTGTCTATCACTGAGTTGTGTTTCATGAGCCGTAATAAGTGGTAACATATTTTGTAAAAAATTGTGCATTTCTACGGTCGCTATAAAAACAAGTAGGTATTAGATAAGCAAAAAAAAACAAAAGCCGCCATAGAAGACAACGATAATTTCGATGTTTTCATCTTACCTTTTTATCATAAAACGTTATAGTTAGACACTTCTTTCTCATAAAATATGAATTACTATAGCCATAATGTCAACAAATATTAAAGTACATAAATAACACATTTACTAAACATTTTTTGTTGTTAAAATATACATTGGTACAATGCATACGCTGCCTTTACGAATGAAATAATTACATCGATTCATTTAGTTAACGCTTACAACGGTAACTCCCAAGAGACACTGGTGTAAAAGGGAATCAACAGATGGCGTCGTTTTCAACATACATTCGTTTGCTAGGTGGTAGAATTCGTGTAGTTCGACCGGTGAGGTATCACCGCCACCCCGGTCCACGAAGCAATTTATCCTTTCAACCTCCATGAAGCAATTTATTGTGTTTCGGTTTGGAAAGACGTGGTTGCCGGCTATAATTATACACGAGGCGAACGTCTTAGTCCTCAGGGGTAGCAACGCATCTGTGATCAAATTCAGGTATGATTCGATCATACTTGGGAATGATTACTGATGTCCATGGGCTGCAGTGACCACTTACCATCAGGTGGACTGCATTATGAAACTTAAATTACGTTATGTTTATTAAATTAAACATTGCAAATTCTTACGAAACCCTTCATATTTTAAAGTCAGACTCGCACATCGCCGATTGTTATATACATGTTAAATTGCTCTTATAGGATACATATGTAATGTTTACAAATAAACAAAATTGGGGTGTCTGTTTGTAATATAAAAATAACTGCTTTTTACTAAATTCCTATGTATGTATACACACATGATATATATAGCAAAATAACATTTTTTACAATTTTTGTCAGTCTGTCTGTCTGTTTGTTCCGGCTAGATTCGGCTGGCCCGATTTTAACGGGACTTTAACTGGCAGATAGCTGATGAAATAAGGAGTAACTCAGGCTACTTTTATTTCAGAATTATATAATATTATATGAACGCGGACCGAATTCCAAGCGGGCGGAGCTGCGGGCACAGCTCGTAAATAATATATTTAAGATTATATTGCTCTCTATCGCATATAGTAGCGAATATGCAGAAATAGTTACAGATGTACTATAACCGCATTGTAAGGCCGACGCGAATGGTGATCGAACAGTTCTGATTACTTTCTAGATAAAGTGATTGTTTGCAGAATTACTCGAGGATGAGTCCGTTAATCTGATTGGAACCGCGGCTGCGTGGATAGATAACACGGAATGAGGGGTCGGTGGTGTCAACAAGGACAATCATAGCTATTGTTAAAATGATAAAAATCTCGTTCCTTCCCCGAGTTTATGTACTCCGTGTCGTATTCAACTCGTTTCCTAAAATTCAATTTTGGGAATTTGTTTCCTCCCAACGAGTGCTGCTCGGAATACTGATGCGGGGAGAGACTTCCTGTGAAAGGACTTCTTCTACACGTTTTTTTTAATAAAAATAAATTTAAACAGCTTCGGGTAACGTAACGTACATTTTTGGCTGCGAATAAACTGATACGTCTTTCATAAAGGATTCTGTTTGATGAATAAAATACATGTAGGTAGGTACTCTTGTTACAATATGATTTAATTATAATGGTATCTACGTACGTCTCACTTTGTATATATTATTTGTTCTTTTTCATCAAACTTATTTTTTTATTGTATAATGGTACGAAACGAGCATGCAGTCCACCTGATGGTAAATGGTCAATGTCGCCCATAAACATCAGTTACCACCGCCAAGCACAATTAAATCATACCTTAGTTTGATCACAGATGCGATGCTACCCCTGATAACTAAGATGTTTGCCTCGTGTATAAGTATAGCCGGCAACCATCGAAACACAAGAATTGCTTCATGGATGTTTCTAAGGGTGGCGGTGGTACCCGCCCGAACTAAACGAGTTCTACCAACTGGCAGATGATTATCCTATTAATGTTATAAATGTGAAAGTTTGTTTGTTTGGATGTTTGTCTGTCAATCACGCTGAAACTACTAAACGCATTTTGATGAAATTTGGAATAAATACAGGGTATGAGCTGACTTGGGTGATAGGATGCTTTTTATCCCGATTTAATGCCCCCGTGGGATAATCCAGGAATCTAAAAAAAAATTGAACCATTCACCTTATATGATGCAAACGAAGTTGCGCGGGTCAGCTAGTAGTCAAATAAATAAGGTAAATAAATTATTATACATCGAATACATTTAAATGTTTCACTGAAACACAACATCAAGTAAAAACAAAACACAATAAATAAACTTACTCACTGTACAAAAGCGACGGCAGAAACAATGCCATTAAATAAGATTTTATCTAATAAAAATACTCATTGTTTCATTTAACACTGACCCAATTTCGGCGTTATTTATTACAATAACTACTCAGAACACAATTCAAACTCGAGAGTTTAATTTGATGAAGTTGCCTCACCAACTGTAAATGAACTGTCTAATTAATTACTGGCTTAAACGAGCTTTGGATCTAATGACAAGTAATTTGCAGTACATTACAGTACATTGTGTTGCGATATTATGGAGTTATCCTGAGCTTTGCGGTATAATGGATGGTCACTACAGGCCATCTGAGACCCGTATATTATGCACCTAAATTAATACGAGCGTATTAACGCAGTTGAGAATTGAGAACGTTTAGGCTGTTGAATATTCGCCAATGAACGGTGGCATCGCTACCAATTACAATTACAGTACCGCTATTAATGCGTAAACAAATGAAAAGCTAATGGTAGGGCTGTCTTATCAAAACACTTGATTAATGAAGTACAATATTATAATTTTGGATGCGGATTTTCAGCCTATTTATTACTTATCCTAAAATGGCCTTTGTAATACAAGACTGTGTAGTTAATTAGGCTATTATATGCCGCTGAGGACTCAGATGTTCAGCTCGTGTGTATGTATATCCGGCAACCACTCCTCACTAAACCGAAACACAAGAGGTTTATAAGGATGGCGATGGTACCTCCTCGGTCGAACTGCACGAGTTCTATTACCTAGCATTTTTACCGGTTTATACCGGTTTAAAAATAATTAAGATCACCACATTTAACCTAGCAAGGTATACAAATGTAAAATTTTAAAGAAAATGTTTTCACTACAATTAATTACACAGTAACACAATTCTACATGATACATTTTTGTCATGTCTTCAATATTTTTTTAACTTAACAAATAAAGCGTTTAGCTTTATTAGTTAAGTTAATTTTGAGTTCTTCATTGAATTCGTTGTAGCTGGATTTGCTTCTTATGGAGTCTGGTAGATGATTATATATCTTTGGCGCCATGCAGAAAACACTGTCTTTTATATAATTTAGTCCTCGAACCTATAATACATAGTTTATCATTTATCCTTTTCGATTTTAATGTGTAATAAAATTCGTAAGATTAAAGCTATTTCATAAATAAGGTGGTAGTGTCATTAGATTTAACTGTCACTTCTTTACTATAAAAACAAAGCTACATAGTCTAGCTAGATAGTCTTTCGCAATATTAAAATTGTTTTGATTTGGAGCAACAGAATAACATGAAAAAACAACATGATAGTCTAGTATCTTGCCTTTCACTACATTTGTTTTTGTTTACTCGAAACCAAACAATATGGTATACATTGATACAAAATAAGATGTAGGTACATGCTCACTACTAGAACCAGATATTACACGCAAATCAATGTTTCAAATCGTAGTGAAAAACAATATTAATATTTTACATATTTTTTTTTATTATAATACCGACTTCAAAGAACACAAAATCAGTTCAGATGAAATGAATAAAGATTTTATGATTTTAATACTTTGGAGGGAAATCGATAAAATGTATATTATTTTTAATATTGAAACATGTTATTTATTTTCTAGAATAACATGTTTTTGACACTTTTAAGGTTTTATACCCAGAGGATAAAAACGGGACCCTATTACTAATACTCCGCTGTCCGTCTGTAGGCCCGACCAGGCTATTTATCATGAACCGTGAAAGCTAGAAAATTTAATTAAACAAAAAAAAAGTTGAAAATAAAAGGGGGGCCTCATACAACAATTGGAGTTTTCAAAGATTTTTAAGCTTATCTCTTAATCCGTAAACCTTTAAATTTTTCACATAATACTCGTATGTGAAACTATGACCATTATAACAGCAAATATTAATAATAAATTAAAAAAATTGAATCGTGTCCCCATACAAGATTGTGGTATTTTTGGCATTTTCGTGGCAACTGCGTATAAAATTACATTCTTGTTCGTCACAACGCAATCTATAGGTATGGAACCCTTAGTTTGCAAGTTCAACTTGAACTTGACCGATTTTATTTTATAATGATGAATGGTGAATAAAATATGCTTCAAGGCCATTCTGTAATTCAAATCTTAACTTACCACCATGTGAAATGTGCACATCTCCTTTTTGGGGGTTCTATTAGTTAATCTAGCATTTCTAATTTTATTAACATCTCACACCATGGGGCACTGGTCTTGTCTCAGAATAACAAGAAATAATAAAATATATGTTTATAATATTTCAGGCGTGCAGGATTTCACTGGATAAGTAACAATTTGTAATAAGCGCTTCTAACATGAAGTAATAATAAATTACCTTAGAAGGTCAGACCAATTTATAAAATATATATTGCTTACGATAACAATATAGCTACTTATAGTTAACGTTATCATGTTTTAATTCTACCATCAAAATCGTGATTTAAACATTACGGGAAAAAAATATAGAAATAATAGAAAATTCATTCCTGACTTGACTGTGGTGACTACGAGTGGTTTCAAGTCATTAAACTTTTTTTTTTCATATAAGTTGTGACCAATTAGCTTGAATAGACCCAAGGGCCTATGGTAACATTTGATATTATGTGTACTCGATATCATTTGAGTTTTTAATTTTATTCGGACTTCACGTCTTCATCGAAAATCTGAATACCGTATGGGGCTCACATAAATATGATTTAAATATTTACGTACACTTCTTAATAATTGTTGGGCGTAATATGATCTAGTTAAAATCATTTAAGTTGTTTTTTATCAAATGCGTTTTAAAAGGGCAGAGAATATAACCTAATTAGAATGATACCTCAAAAAAATCGGCAAATTATGCATGGTAATCATAATTGATGTTTTGTTCCTTATTTATAAGATGACGCCATAAAAACATATTATGTTTATATTTCCTTAAAATAAAGATAAGATGAATTAAGTTGTTATCTAATTTCTCGGTTCAGTTTAAATAGCTATTTGTGTAATTATAAATCATGTAACGTAAAGCAAGTAATACAAAATCAGATCATAAAAAACTGAAAGGAAAAGAAAGTTAGTCAAACTAACTCAGGGCGCTGCTGCTGGGCGCA
The DNA here is from genome assembly GCA_018250455.1 of Polygonus leo. Taxonomy (NCBI): domain Eukaryota; kingdom Metazoa; phylum Arthropoda; class Insecta; order Lepidoptera; family Hesperiidae; genus Polygonus; species Polygonus leo. The sequence goes on from DWNR01004125.1 coordinate 5,672, forward strand.
GGTCTTCTCCCAAAATGAGAAGGATTTTCAGCCATAGAACGCCACGCTGGCCAAGTGTGAATTGGTTGACTTCACACACACTTTAGATTATATTGTCTTACTATATCTTAGTCGTGTAGGTTTCCTTACGACGTTTCCCTTCACCAAGAAACAAGTGATAATTTTAGTTGAAACACGCATGTAATTTGAAAATTTAGAGGTGCGTGCTGTGATTCTAATCCAGAAACAACCTCCCGCAGTTTGTTTGATAGTTAAACTAATATTACTATTAAATTTTATAATATTTTTTTTCTCTTAAAGGTAGCAAACGAGCATGCAGTCCATCTGAGGGTGAGTGGTTACTGCCACCCATGGACATCAATTAACCTCCCAAGCATAATTAAATCGTACCTTAGCTAGATCACAGATGCGTTGCTACCCCTGAGGTCTAAGATATTCGCCTCGTGCATAAGTATAGCCGGACCCACCGGAAGCTTCTCCAAACCGAAACACAAAAATTGCTTCACGATGGATTAAAAGGGTGGCGGTGGTACATCCCCGGTCGAAAAACGAGTTCTACCACCTGGAAAAATTATTTATTATTATTATATTAGAACATAATAGAATACTACACAAAAACTAAAACTTGTTTTTGACAATTCGAAACTGGTAATTCCAAGGGATAGACATTTCCTCACTAGAATTCTAGAGCCAGTGGGCACATGTATGTAATGTTGAATTCTGCACATAAACTTTATCAGAGAAGAGTAGAGAGCTCTCTCGGGCATTGAATTTAAGATAACTTTCGAGTTAGTCGTATGATCTCGACAAAAGATAATTCTGTAGTGGCTCTTGATGTTATGTCATTGAGTTATTACAATTTTCATAACTGTAAATCTAGTTTATTAGTTGCAAAGTACATTAGAAAATACTTTTAAGACAGTTTATGTGTATTTTTATATCAAGATATTTTTAATCAATTCTCTAGATAATATTCAATATTATAAGAAAATCTACATGAATTTTAAGTATTTGAAGTATAATAATTGGAGTAATAGCTTCAAAAGTAAACATACAAAGTATTACATATAAGGTTCGACGAAAAAAAATCTTATATTTCGTATAAATAAGGAAGCACTGGAAAATTTATAGTGAAATATTTAGTAATTTAGCAGTTTTATTATCGTCTCTTCTCTGAACTTGACTGTAATTACTGTATTTATTTTAAGCTGGTATTATTATTCCAAGAAGAAAACGTTAGAATACTTATTCATTTTGATGATTGCGTAAATAAGACTAACATTACGATGTTAAATTAACATTGTGTATATTGTAAAATATTTCAACATAAATAAAAATGACATATGGAAACATAGATGGTCGATAGATGCACATAAGGATCACATAAATTTCAAATATTACTTTTTAATATCTGTAATATGATAGTGGTAGTTCACATATTAGAGGAACATTTTTTTTATCGTCTTAAGGTAGTAAATGAGCATGCAGTCCACCTGATGGTAAGTGGTCACTGCCGCCCGTGGATATTAGTGATTATCCCCGAGCACGATTAAATCGTACTTATGGTTGACCACAGATGCGTTGCTAGCCTTGAGGACTAAGCTGTTCGCCTCGCGTTTAAATATAGCTGGCAACCATGCCTCTCCAAACCGAAACACAATAAATTGCTTTACGGAGGATTATGAGTATGGCGGTGGAACCTCCCCGGTCGAACTACATGAGTCCTACTACCTGGCAAAAGATATAACAAGTATATAAGCATATAAGATACATTTGCTAAGCCAAAAAGTGTACTTATAGAAACATAAGTCGTAACTACTTCGTTTTATTATCTGTCTCCTTAGACTGAAGTCTGTGTTCATACTATTGTAAAAGTTCCGAAGTGTCGGTAATATCGTGGTGCTGGCGACGTTACGTTATTGCATTATATAAAACTATAAGCCGAAGCGAAGTGCACTCGGAATAGTTCGGTTTAACTTGTGAACGATCCACAAATATGAATCAAGACCACCCTCTATTGTGGAAGTTCCTCTTCCGACACAATACTTGAAAATGTACAGGATACTCGACGCTAGACTATTGCTTTACAAGCCAAGGATGATATTAAGTCTCTTTATATCAAAATACACCACGTATATAAAACTACTTAATTTTTAAGTACCTATTTAATTTCGTAAAGCAGTTCTTGTGTTTTGGTTTGGGTAAGCAGCAGGTTATCCTTATGACAGAGGCGAACAGCTTCGTCCTCAGGGGTAGCAACGAATCATGTTTTCAATATAAGGACTCAGTTGTACTTGGAAGTGATTGTTTATGTCTGTAGGTACTGTGACCAGTTACCATCAGGTAGATTGAATATAAGCAATGTGCCATGTTCATACGAAAAAAGTTATATTATTCAACATTAGTTACTAAGTCCATTTACATGTTTGTTTTAAAATAAAATATACGACATTATTTCCTTAAACATTATTTAAAAGTACGAAATGAAATAACACGACACCCTAGTTAATTTTAATACGTTTAAAATTTTACGAACAAAAGTCGTAAGAAAAACGTCAATTAAAAATAGCACGCGGTAACTTTCGGAAGCAAAGCATTTTTCCAGCATCAGTGAAGTTTTACATTGAAAAACTTCCACAACTTATGCTTTTCTGAGCATGGACTTTTCCATTCCTGTAGGTAGTCCATGGAGTTGTTCGGTTGTCTTTCCGAGTTCCTGAGGGACGTAGGGATGGGAAGTTATTACCTCCTTTGTCCAAAGCGTAAAAGCGCAAGTTTTACAATACGTACACCCGTGGCCGCAACAGAAAACAACTATAAAAACGCTATGAAATTCGACATTTATGATTTTTTTACGTCTCTTTTATTTAAAACAGCGATGGGACGTAAGTGTCGCAATTTGTTCGTGGAAAATAAAGCTTAAAAGATGCAGTAAAATGAATCACAGGTTATTTTACGTTCTATGATTAAAGATGACTCTGAATTAAATTACTTTCTTTATTTATTTACACAGTAGGAAAAATATTAATATTGTGGTCAATACGATTGATCGTATGCTGTCTGAAGGAGTTGTCAAGAGTCTCCGAAATCTTCGTGTTTGTATGAGGAGAGTTATGAAAGTGTAAGAAGCTAGGCAAAGTGGAAGAAGCTAGGTATGTCAGAACCGTGCCATTTCGCACTCGATATTCACTGCCTACCCCGTTAGGGATTTGGCGTGAAGATGTGTGTGTGTATGTGTGGTCAATACGACTAACTTGTACTTTTTTAAATATCTAAACCTAATTATAAGGCAGACGGCAACCTGATGGTAAATAATGGTAGGTAGAGGGCCCGCTAATGCATCGCTGGCTTTGGAGGAAAGCTCTTTTGCACCTTGTATAAATAACTATTCTCAATTGTAATAATTCTCACATTCACATTACCTACCAAATAATAATTGAGCCGTTTGTGCCTTTGTATTGTGCTATTCAAAGGTTGTCAAATACAAATGTAGGACAATGAAAAAAATTTAATACAGCTAGGTGGGAATTAGACTCGCACGCGAATAATTCCATATCACTGGGCAATATGTAAAAATATACCAATATGTTTTTACGTTTTACTATTTTTATATACGGCAGCTGTCTACACATTTTGTGTAAATTTTGAAATGGACAGATGAACGCAAGCACGGACTGTGGAGTCTTAGTAAATGTTTTATTTTATCGTATAAAGGTAGTAAACGAGTCCATCTGATGATAAGTGGTCACTGCCGCCCAATAATGGATTAAATCATACCTAAGTTTGATTACAGATGCGTTGCTATACCTGAGAACTAAGATGTTCGCCTCGTGTATAAGTATAGCTAGCACACCGGCTCTCCAAACTGAAACACAAGATTTGCTCCACAGAGGATTATGAGGGTGGCAATCCTGGTGACATACTTTGAATATGGAACCCTTTAGGAGAGAACCCTTGAGGAGATTCGATCTATAGATAGATGAGTTATAACTCATTCCTATGCGAATTGTCTCGTACATTATTCTATTGTTGAATGTTTAAGGTTACTTGGTATTTTAATACCATTTAAGCTTTTACAGATAATTTATACAAAAAACACATTAATCATGTTGAAGTTAAGTTGCATATTTACGAAATTTACACCTAGTTATATATAAGTGCACATTTATAGACATAAACTGATTAAATATTGGAAAATGTAGCCAATACATACAACCGTATGTGCTATTCGGTATAGATTATACCTACATGCAGCTGACAGCGCCAATCCCTAGAAGATTCACATACCGTATATGGAGTGAATAGTTATGTGTATTGGAATTAGTACAGATTAGTATAGTTTCTAATGTAATTATAGGCTATTGTTTGTCAATAATCGTTCTATTATAAACTTATGCCGTGTTTGCTAAGCTATGTATTAGTTTGTATTTAAATCCCTACATAAGACTGTTGACTTAAAATTCAGTAATGTAATAACAATGATAAAAATATTTTGTAATCCACTTCAAATCCAACATTTTCCGTTTTAACCGACTTCAAATAAGAATATGGTACTTGGGCATGATTGCTGATGTCCATGGGCGGCAGTGACCACTTACCATCAAGTGGATTGCATGCTCGTGTTATTACATTTATTAGGTAAAAAAAGAAACTGACTATAATTATAAAACAATCAAGTGTGCTGCTAAGACTTTAGACAAACACTCAAAAGGTGGTACCTTTACATCAAGCACCCCTTCTAACCTTTAAGTACAATAAATAATTTAATATCATACTATTACATATATTATAAATTGAAAAGTATGAGAATAAGCAGAAAATTTGGAAAACGAACGTAAAAACTAATCCGTACCGGACCGTCTGCGAAGTTTGCTTTGAAAAAGTTGCGAACAACGCACCTGTCTGCACATCAATGGCCGCTCTCAAAAGAGCCGCGAGACTTTTAGACCTAGTTCATAGTAACACGAAGAGCGTAACTAGCTATTTTATATTTAAAAGGGGTATTCGCAGGGTATTGGTACACCGCGGCTCCTCTGCAAAGTTTGCTTTGAAAAGTTGCAAACAACGCTTTAGACGCGTTCAGGCCTAGTTCATAGTAGATATAATACAGCGTACATAACTCTTAAATATATTTAAGTTTTATCATTGGGTAGCTGATTATTAAAATAACTACAAATAACACTGCTATTATAAACAGTTAAGTGTGGTGTTAAAGTTTCAGAGAACCGTTCTACCACCTTGTAGCACCTTTTCATAAAACGTAATAAGAAACAAAAGTAAAGCCCTTTCTCAATACTTTGATCTTTAAGGATAATAATTACTTTAATCTTTTACCATGACATATTAAATAATTTGCAAAGTATGAGAATGAGCAGAAAATTTGGAAAACGAATGCGAAAACTGATCCGTACCGGACCGTCTGCGAAGTTTGCTTTGAAAAAGTTGCGAACAACGCACCTGTCTGCACATCAATGGCCGCT
>DWNR01004126.1:0-11150 GCA_018250455.1 Polygonus leo
TAACAATTTGTTATGATAATTCATTTTTACATTATGTGTCCATATTTTCGTATTAAGTGAAAAAATGAAACATCATATTCATATCTGTTATCGCTAAAACAACAACCAATTTTACTTCGAAATAAAATCAGAAAAGTAAAACTATTAATGTTATCGTAAGGTCAAAGTTTCGTAAACCAAATACCAAATATTATGTATACGTAAGATAATAAAATCTCCCTGAAATCTTAGTATTATACATTTTTTTAACTTTAAAATTCAGAGCAACGTTTTAAAAAAAAATGTGAGCTGTGCTTTGGTGGGGGCCCTTTAAACATAATACTGATGCACATATTTTTGTATAATCGTTTTTTAGGCCACCCTTATATTATTTACGTATGTTCAAAGAATATGAACTAATGTTATAAGAGTTGGTGCTAAATAACTTTCTAGATTTAAACAAATAAAAAAATACATACATATCATAAGAGCTGTCGCCCACGGCTTCGTATGTGATATGGTACTGTTACTAAGCTATTCTGTAGTAATTTTAGCGTGATTCGCTAAGTAATATTTTTTCTCATATATTCAAAGTATATACATTTTATAGGTATAGACATAGATGAAGGATAAATAATTGCACATTAAAGTAAATTCCACTACAATAAAATATACTCTACCCAAATAATAACATGTTTGATAATTATATTTAATTTTAAACAAATACAATCACGTTGATTATGAATTCCATATTATGGGGATAAATAACTATTAATATATAAAATGATCGAAAAATGTAGTAAGTTTTTATAATTAGATGCTAAGAAAAAAACTTACGAAGGAAACAAAAACGCTTCATCGTCACGACTCGTCCGACGCCGTCTCCCCTTTACACTAAGCCGGTTTAAAAAAGACGACGTTTCCTGTAAATATTCTGTCTGTATATCATATATATGTCTTATTTCATAAAGTAATGGTAATTTTTGAGTTTCTCGCGGTCATAGACAGACAAACAGAGGCGGCGGGGAAGTATAACGATTATCACTATCATGATCATGATTTTAATACTAGAAATAAAAATAAGCTGGCTGTGCCCAAATAGAGACAGTGTAAAGTTATTAAATCGTTTATGGGGAACTGTATTCGCTTCTATAATAAAATATCGGACCATGTTATAAATCTTTCAGAAAGAAAATTTAAGTATGCTATAAAAGTTACATTATAAAGTAATTGACTTTTTAATTGATAATAATGTATATAGTCTGAAGTAAATCTGTAACTCCAAATCAATCATCAAATCATAGATTAAGTTCATTCATTGTACATCTATTTCTTTTTTTAAAAGATGTGTGTTATGGAGTGTGTTTCGCCGTTTCTTGTTCATAACGAAATACCTTGGAAACGGTGGTAGCTTCTTGACTTTCAAAAAAAATTCTGTAAAGAATCTACTTTGAATAAAAATATTTTGATTTTGATTTTGACTAAATCACTTATTTATACATATAATTACGAACTCAAATATGTATAGTTTAAAAGATATTAATGTTACGAGTAAAGTATTTCGTGGACTCAGAGAATGAGCGCTCAGATAAATCATTTTCAATGAATGAGTTTATGAGATACATGCCAACTAACCATAATGAAATGTTTGAGAAATATAGATTGTCTTTTAGATTACCATGTTTTATGTATCACCAGCAACCACGGCAAGCCAATAGCGAACCAAAAGAATTTCCTTACGGAGGATTATGAGGGTGGTGGTAGTACTTCCTTGGTCGACTCCTACCTCTTGGTTGAAATAAGAACTACAATTAACTTGTGTCGAAATGAGTTACGTTTGGTATTACCAAACAAATACCATTTTGACACAATATTTGACATCATACATAAAGTGCTAAACAAATTAGCATAATTATATTAGACATGGCTTCCGAACTAAGAAAATCAATTTATAATATGATGATATTAACATTTCATCACTGACCAAAACATTAAACAGAAATGAGTTGTCATGGGGACTGCCGACTATTCCGACTAAAGGGAAATAGGAAATATAAGACAGTGTTGAATGTGGAAGTACACAACAGATGTGTATTATGTGTGTTAGTTATCACAATTATGTTAATAATTTTGTGTATTTTGTGTACTTTTGTGTATTAATACTTTATCACAATAATTAAGTATAATTTTCAATGAATTTTCTCAAAGCCAAGTTATAGCTTAAATCCTCTTCATTTTCAGAAGATAATAGGATATAAATAAATTGTTATTTTTGATGATTACTCGAGAAATAAAAGTCTGTCACGGTTTATATACTTCTTTATTTTTGCTTTGTCCTGTTGTGGATATCCAGAGCCGCTCAGATATAATGTTCTGTAAAACTACATTACATTTTAACATATTAATCTTAATCTCTTTGGATTATAACATATGAATTTTAATAAAATTTGAAAAAAATTAAGAGGGAATTAATTAAATATCAAAGTACTTTACCCAATTTGAAAGCACTTAAATTAAAATGACTAAAACCCAATTCTTAGTCCTTATTAATAAAATTATAAAGGTACGATATTTCATGCATGCTTCTTTATTTGTGTGCATAATGATGTGGATGTAAATTCTTTTAAACTATATTACAAACCATTAAACTTAGGCATAATAGATTCCACTGAATAGTATGTTGTTACTGTGTTTCAGGAAGAACACGAACGGGTGGTCGGCGATGAATCTATATTCCTTGAGAATGATGTTACCACCGTAGTTAGAAGCGTACTCTGTAATAAAACAGGAATAGAAATCTGTAAACGAATATTACTAGCTACTGCTGTATAATAAATTACACATACAACAGACACACAGTCAATGAGGTATACAGTCAATGATATTGTATTTATTTGTGTAGGGGACACCCGGCAGATGTGATACACAAAAATTATATTTTAAAGAAGATTGCAGGTCGAGTCCTGTTACGGTCGCCAGAGTGTACCAAAAACTAAATGCAACAGAGTTTTGAACATACATAAATTCAACGATATAATATAACGATGGTTTTATCAAAAAATATTAAATGTGTACATAAATGTGTACATCTTATATATAAAATCTCGTGCTATATTGTTTATCGAACTGTTAGGCTATTTCTTAAATCCCTAGGTAATAAGAGTGGTCCTATCCATATTTATCTTTTTATTTTTTGACAATTTTTGTTAACCATAAATACTTATATAAATTAAACACTAATAACCCTAAATTATTCTGTTACCAAACGCATAGACCCTTGAAATATGGCGTAAATTATTCTTATTGTTATAGCTATGTATGTGTTTTTTTTAAGAATTTACATTTCTTTAACTTGAATTAATATTTTCCTTTTGATGGTAATTACGATACACGTATATTAGTGTATCGTAATTGCACATTATTACATACGAATCTACTCTCTGATAAAAGTCATTATAATAAAAATATATATACGAGTACATATATATATACGAGTATAAAAATATATATACGAGTATACGTACGTATGTTGGCAGCAGCGGCCTCTGCACCCTCCTCATTAACATCAATAAATGTTTTTTGAGTCGCATCACTTATGAACAAGCCCCTTGCATCTTTTATAAGGTTGTCCAATTTTGCTTCTCCAGCATTAAATAGTTTTTTAACGTTCATCTAAAATATAATTTTATCATTAATCGTTAAGAGTCTCACGAGCCGCAAGTATTACTTTGTAACCATACATTCGATGGTTTAATAAATTAAAATTCTTCAGCAAGAAAAATATTTAGCACATACATTTAATTATAAAGCAATTAATTAGCTTTTTGTCGTTTTCGATAATCATAACTTACTTCTTGTAATATATATTTCAAATTAGTAGTAGTTTCAATTTTGAATTTTGGAATACAAACTTCTACTTTAACTTCATGCATTTTTTTAGATTCTTCATCTAGTATTGATAAGTCTTTTAGTTTGTGCATCAATTCTTCTATTCCATCCACCTCATCTGGAAGTACTATTAGCATCGACGATTGTTCTCCAACGAAGTCCATTTCCAGGAGCTTTTAACATGTTAAGATCAATTATATTATTTTTAGAATCAAGTACACTTCTTCAAGAATAGATTTCACAAAAAAAACTTTTAAAATAAATAAAACCACCTTCGACTTTAATAATTCACTTTCTCCATACTTGTAATCAGCTTTATTATACATTGTAGGTACTTGGACGGTTTGATCTTTGGAGACATGGAAGTCTTTATCCTTAGTAAAGAATTTCATGAACCGAGTTACCCAGGAACCCTTGAAAAGAAATAATATATTTGTAACTTACGTTAAATCAAAGTTTTAATTTTACTCATTCAGCTAGTATGAAAATACTTAAATCAGTGGATTTTGAACCTGCAGATTTACGTGAAAAATTAACAAAAAACAATATTTATTGATATTTTATTATTTTATAAATTGATGTTATACATTGTAACTTTCATTATCAATGATGTATTTTTTATAAGTTATGAGTATTCTTACCTTGAAATATAAAGCATTTACAAGAACAGCCTGCGTGTCGCGGTCCAGGGCTGACGGATCGATCAAATTCTTTATTCGGTGGTTGGTTTGGTCTTCTACCTATAAGTACATAGGCTTAAGTTAAGAGTTTCCAGTGACAATGTATTTTGAAAAATTTCGACATCAGTTCAATAGCAAATGCATTATGTAACGATAGGAATTGGAATATTAAAAAAAATTATAAAATGTATACGCATTTTTTCCTTTTTTTTGCTCATGTTATTACGGAAATTCTTCCTTCCTGCATCTAAATTACTCGTATGTATATATGAAATAACAAGTTCCATAAGTAGTTCTACAAATGTAGCTCTATCATAATTGTTGTTGTGTGTGTAGATGAAAATATTAAAACAGGTATGGTTTGTTTTTATAAATAAATTAATTATAAACCATTATTTGTAATCTAAATTCAACTAAACTTACCCAAGCATTGATCTCGTTGGCAGTAGCGTCATTTTTTGAAAAGTCTACATTTGCAACTTCCGAATGAAAGACATCTCTTGATACAGCAGCAAATTCGGGATTGAGCTCATAATTCAGAGGAATGTACACTTTACTTGCCGTTTTTAATTCTACATCTTGTATCGATTTTAATTGAGTGTCCACTAAAGAAAATACAGCTTTCGTCTAAAAACAATACTATTGTTATAAATCAAAGTCATTATATCTACTATTAAACGCAACATAATCGTTACATAAAAATGATTGCATATACGCTCTGTCAATAAGTAATATAATCTCTAATAAGTAATTATAGTCAACGGCGAAAAATAAATTTTAATCAGCTTAATAAAATTGTTGTCACATCGATGCCTATCATGCAAGTGTTGCCCCCAGACATACGCTTTTTATGTGGGTCTATCCAGTGAGCGCCTCACCACCTGCCACAACTTAGACAAAATTAATCGTTGTCTAAATGGCAGTTCACACAGCCCATCCGGCTCCTAACAGATCATCCAATAGCCTGATTATTTTCATTCATACACTTTCCTTTTTCAATAAAAATAGTTTTTGTGCACTTCACGTGAATTATCTTCGGATGTTCGTTCGACGATGCTATCCACCATATGTATAGCACAATTCATATTGAAGTGTCTCAAAGGAGCTTCTACGTGTTGGTCCTGTATCCTCTCGCAAGCCTTCCAAATAACCGGGTCCGATATCAACTTGGACTCGAGACATTCAAAGAGATTGAATCGAATAACAAAAAATATATACACTACGCTATTACACAGATCATATAAAAATGTTTTTTTTCTTTGCGACTCTTAAGTGCAAATGGAAATCTTCCCTGTCGCGTGGAGTACGGCCTATACTCGTCGGAGTTAATCTGGTTTGATAACCAGTACTTAAAAACTTCAATCAATGCGACCGGAAGGTCTATTTTTCGCGACATCTTCTCTCATAAAACATCGTAAGAGACAAGATCAAAAGTCTTAGACTAAGAAGCACAAAAACGCGGGCGTCCTTCTTTTGGTATAATATTGATCAAAACTTTTCAGGCAGAAAATGGCAGATTCTGCATTGTAGATTTAAAGATAAAGAAATATGCAATGTATATAAATAATATAATTTAGGTATGTAAATGTACATACATTGTAGATTTTTCAGAAAGAAATCTGGAGGATCTGAATTAAGGTAAAAATAGGTGGAATTAAAAATATTGGATTTATCTATATGGCAATTACGATTATAGGGATAATTAAGTCACACACGGCTTTAATATATTGTAAAAACTTTACTTACGATATTGTCATTTGGTAAACCCATAGATGTAAGAAGTTCATCATGAGACGGTCCCACCGAAGCTAGAGCCAGTTGAGCTAAGGGCGCCATAACGGAGAATGCAGAGAGAATCACACTTTTTTTAGGATTGACCTTGGCAACTTCCTGGAAAAATATACAAAATTTTAGTCCTGACTACTTTTACGTAACTGTACCTAAAGGTTCAAAAATCTTTAGTTTATTCGGTGTTTTTATTTCTTCTTTAATAATATCTGCACAATCTTGCTTATTTTATTTATGGAAACAATGTCGTCCACCAAGGCTACGTTTTACAACAATGCATGATGTATTTATTATTTTTTTGTGCATGAGTTATATGGAACTGCGCTTGAAATATATTCGTAATATAACTATTGGTTGATTTATGTTCTAGCAAAAGGTTTTTTTAATATCTTAAAATATGCTCAAAGCTATATCTTAACTTAGTATAACTTAACTATATCTTAACGTGTATAAGAATTTGACGAATGTGATTTACTACAGACCGAATTGTTCAAAATATATTATTATTTAATACATTATGTTTCTGTAGATGTTTGAAATTTACAACCCAGTTGATATTTATAACTAAGTTGAAATTAAACACCTACTAGAAATACATATGACATCATGTGTTGATTAAATATACTAGGTCTTTTACCTATGAACTTGCCGTTTTACAATACTGGCCATTTGATATGTAAATTATTTATGGCTGGCAATAAAAATTTAAATGAATTGCATTGTGTTTAACTCATGGAAGTTTAGTTCAGTGTAATCCACCGACCGACTGCTACTTTTCAATACATTTCCATGCCGGGAGGAAAAAAAACTTCAAAATACCTGTCAAGAGCTGCAAGAAGGGCATTGAAATTACCACGGTGCTGGTAGTAATCCATCAATAGCATGGATGCAAACTTTGATTAACAAAAAAAAAATATTATAAAATAAAAAAATAAAATGACTAACATTTTGTATAATGAGCGGCAATTTCATTGGTTAATTATTTATATGTGTTTTATAAACTGATGTTGTAAAACTTTACAACTTTGCAACAAAACGAATGCACAAATTAAATAAAATGTACTGTAACATTTGGCTCTTTAATGTCGCATGGCTGAGCTCCGGTTTCTTCCCAACACGAAAGATATGTTTTAATGGATTTTCCTATTCTTATTACTTACCGAAAACATATTTGCTGTAAATTGATTGCATCCCTTGTGTACCACATCTTTGAGATATGAGTCATCCGCCATCGCGATGGCGCTTAAAAGCACTGAAAAATAGATAAATTTCTTTGAAACGGTTGTGTTTATAGTTCTTAATAGGTACTCTATCACAAAGAAATTTTACGGGTAATAAAAATTAAATTAACAGCCGAATTCCCATTATTCCATTTTCTGACCACACTTTCAAATTAAAATTGTAAAGCTAATGCAACATCGAATGTCCTTCTTATATAAAGTTATAAAATCATACAACCTTATATAAAGTTATAAAATATCTTTATTCACTAAAACTTTGTTGTTTTAGCGAATAAAGATATCTTAGTATCTAGGTAGTGTCAGAAAAATAAAAGTAAAAATGACCAATAAAAGATTAACTAAGTAACGTTATCATAAGGTCAGGGTTTCGTGTACCGTATAATATGCTTACTTTGAATTGATATTTTCGATGACAAGTTGAAATTCAATGTCCATGTAGTGTTAGTACTATAAGATAGTAAAATTGTATTCTTGTTTATCTCTATTTGGGTGACGCAATTTTTTTAATCTTTTACGAAAATAGAATAGTTTATCATGTTCTATAAGTCACTCCAAAAGCGCGACGCAAAAAAAAGCTATAAGTATCTTGAAATTTTCTAGTTGATATTTTAATATCTAATGACTAACATTATACACATACACTTTTGTCAATGTTCATAGTATTCTTTAAGAAAAAATAAAATAAAATGATATAAAGTTTTTCTTTAGAAATCGTTCGTTCGTTGTAATGTCATAACTTAAATGCGCTTTGGTGGGGGCTCTTAAAACATGATAAAGTGACATATTTTCGTAAGAGGCTCGGAAAACGTTGTTTTCCTAGTAAATTTTAATTTACATATGTATTTTTAAAGAAAATTAAATTAAAATTATAAGAGTTAACACTGAATAAAATAATTTCACTATACTAAAATGCCGTACCGCATTTTAGTATAGTGAAATTATTTATACCAAATTAAACACACTTTTTAATAAATATATACAATTTTAAACAAATAAATTTGAATAGTGATTATGAATTCCATATTAAGTAGATAAATATTAATTAATAGTTTTTTTTTATAATTATCGACATGTTGTTGTGAGTACTCACTGTTTAGATTTATTAATTATCAATAATAATTAAGGGTAGGAACATTCATTACTTACAATTTGATGATATTAACTCAACTTTTAGTTGAGTTTGTAAATGACAATGATAGAAAATGTAAAAACTTTCTATACTAAGAAAAAACTTACGAAGGAAACCAAAATGCTTCATCGTCCCGACCTGTCGAACGCCGGCTCCACTGCGCACTAAACCGGTTTTAAAATGTCGATGTCGATATAGATATTCTGTCCGTCTATCTTTCTATCTGTCTGTCTGTTTATTGAGTTTAGTTTTGAGTTTTAGTTTAAATTTACTGAAAAATAACGATAACTGTTTAAAATATTAACCGAAAATCAATTCGACTATCAGCGTACGCCGTGACTCTTGACACCTCCTTCAGACAGCACACGATCAATTTGATCATGAAATGTCAGTCTGGGTCTCCTCTCGGTATCTACATCCGTCCACACTCGCATTGTATATCTGTTTTGGTAACATTTCATCCGTCACTCTTTAGACATGTCCGAATCACCAGAGCATTTCCTTTCTCACTTTTTACACCAATACTTTCTTTCAGTCCTACTTTCTCTCTCACCTCTCGATTTCGAACGCGATCGGAGAGTTTCACACCACATATTTTCCGTAGTGATCTCATTTCTACCGCGTTAATTCTGCTTTCATGCTTTTTCTGACATACCCAGCTCTCACTTCCATACAGTAACGTTGGTATAAGTACATCATTGTGTATAGCAAGTCTAGGGTTCTGACTTAGAACCTTGCTATGTAGGAGAAAAATCTCAGCTCGATTACAAATATTCAAGGATGGCAATGACTAATCATCATTATGTTGATTGGGGGCTTATTACCAAGTTTTTCCAATACCATATACATGTAATAAGATAAAATGTCCGATTCCCTATTTAAAATCTAATTTTATTTAAACTTATGTTTTGCAAAGACGCGAAAAGAGCTCTCCTCCAAAGCCGGCGATGCATTAGCGGTTCCTCTGGTGGTGTAAATGTCCATAGGCAACGGTGACTATTTACCGTTAAGTAGCCCGTTTGCCTTATCACTAGGTTTAGATATAAGAAAATCTTAAGTGTTCTTGCTAATAAACTACAATGCTAAATAACGCAGTACAAACATCAAATCAAACCACTCCATTGGGTCTGAAGTGTGTTGGGCGCGTAAAAATTGTCTTGCGTGTTCATGGCACGGAATTAAATTAACCTGGTAATTACATCTCATGCGGTTTTTTTGGGGTTGACGCTTTGAAGTTATGCAATATAAAACTTTACTCGCTTGCCTTTTTATGGCCAGTCATAATCAGATTCATGATGTATTATTTTTGTCACTATATTAAGAAAAAAGTAAAAAAAGTAAAATATGAAAAGTGTAAGTCCCTGTGTATATTTTTTTATTTATTTTTTATTGTGTAAAGGTAGCAAACGAGCATGCAGTCCAACTGATGATAAGTGGCCACTGCCGCCCATGGACATCAGTAATCATCCTCAAGTACGATTGAGTCATACCTAAGTTTGATCACAGATGCGTTGCTACCCCTGAGGACTGAGATGTTCGCCTTGCGTTTAAGTATAGCCGGCAACCACGCCTCTCCGCACCGAAACACAATAAACTGCTTCACGGAGGATTATGAAGGTGGCGGTGGTACCTGCCCGGTCGAACTACATGAGTTCTACCACTTGGCAAACTTCTTAAACTTCTTACACAACAACACTACGTCTTACCCAAATTCCTTGAAACAGAATCAGGGAATTTACTATTAATCTTCTAAACCCGTACACAAACAAAGAAAAGAGATGTCCGTTTCAATCATTTCAGAGTTGCCAGCACTTCCTTGCCAGTCTGCTTAATCTTGCCACGAATTAACAACATTTTGGTTCAAGCAAAGCCCTTTGAAATAGCTTTTGAAATTCTGTGACAGCATTATACTGTTAAACGGAGAAAACCGATTTAGCTTAACGCTTCCCGAATATACTCAAGACTCCACTAACTTCGAATATAAAGCATAGTTTAGAAACTTAAGCATCGTAAGACTTACCAGTATATCACATTATACTAGTTATTGTTAACCTGAAACTTATTGTTAAACACTAGTTATTGTTAAACTAAACACTACCACCCAAAATATCCGTGACAAGCTTGGATTACGACCAGCAGTCCATTCAAAACTGATCATAAAAGCGTCGCTATTTCTAAAGACATCTAAAACTATTTACAAATTACAAATGTTGCCGGCAACCATACCTTTCCGACCGCGACACATAATAAAACTTGTAACTAAATTCTAAGGATATAGGTATGGCGGAGGCAGCAACCTGCCAGGTGCCAGGTGGTAGAACTCATGTAGTTCGACCGGGGAGGTACCACCGCCACCCTCATAATCTTTCGTGAAGCAATTTATTGTGTTTCGGTATGGAGAAGCGTGGTTGCCGGCTATACTTAAACGCGAGGCGAACATCTTAG
>DWNR01004127.1:0-11150 GCA_018250455.1 Polygonus leo
AATTCAACCCCTAAAAGGAGGGGTAGCGGGCGGAGCCGCGGGTACAGCTAGTAAATAAATATATACATAGATACCTCCCCAAGTATCAGGTGACAATAAAAATAACATACACTTCATGTTATGGACTGCCTTTGACCTACTCCCAGATAGAATATTCATAAAACATGGGAGAAGCTAGTTGCATTGAACTTGGAGAGGCTGAAGTACTGGCTCGGCAATGGTGCACATGTTACTACTCCTATTGCTGAGTTATTAGGTAAGATCTTGCTTTTAAAGCCTTATACTAGATGTTGATCTGCTTGAGTTGTTGACTTGTTTAATTAGGGAGGTATAGTAAAATCAGCATTGCATATGTGTGTGTGCATAGTGGTGTACAGTTAGCCTATTTATGTATCATATTTAATAGGTTGGTACTAAATAAGAATATTTAAAAAAAAAACAATTTTTAATCATAATTTTTTTCAGCTACAGGCATTTCGTAATCGTCATTGTTCTTGCTTTCATATGTTGTACCATCAATATTAATATTATTCATAATTAATTAAATTAATTTTCCTCTTCAATAGCATGTAGAAATAAATATTCCATTCTTCTAAAATTATGATTTAAATTTTTGATCAGTGAATTAATTTATAAGAAAAGATAAGCAATGATGTAAAAGATGTCACGTCTGACAATACATGCAATGAGATTGAGATACTCTACATGACAGCGCAAAGCGCTTCATTTTGGTTTAACTTACTGTGTATACACACCACTACATACGCAAAAATGTATTTAAGCTGATTTGACTATACTAACATCACCATACTGCAGCATTAGGCTTTGCTTATATGGCTTTACCATCAATGGTATAATTAAAGCAATGAAAGGAATTCTCAGGTAGCAGGTAAGATAAAACCTTACAATTGCCTGCTATGAATATTATTATGACTCTATGACAATCATATCTCCTCCATAAAGCAATTCTGTGTCACTGTCTTGGATTAATGTGGATACTGGCCAAAAAAATTCTGTCATATACAACATCATCTGATATCATATAAATGTGATAACAATGTATGGTCTGAAGTCCTGGCGACTTACACAAAACAGATCGTATTTATTATAAGTTCACTCAATGTATGTATACTTTTTTAATAGATGTGTGTGATATCTTGTACATAATAAAATATGTTGAAAAACGGTAGTAGCATCCTGACTTTCACAAAGAATCTTGTAAAGAATCTACTTTAAATAAAATATTTTGATTTAAAGTTCCAATGTATTCAAAGATATGAGATCACTTTTCTAATTTACATATTTCCTTCTTTAGATCAATTCCTCTCAGTCTATTAACTAAAAATACAATTGTTAGGCATGTTTTGCTATTTGAATTAAAAATTCATTGTGTTATTTAAGTCACATTCAAACATCATAAAAATCATATATCTTTTTTTTGGTATAGGTCTTTCAGGATTCTTCCCCATACACCCAAGATCTTACATGACCGCATGGAGAAACAGAAAAACAGAGAAAGAGAGAATAGCAGCAGAAGAAGCAGAGAAGACCAAACAAACAGCAGCCGCAGAATCATCCTAAATTATGTCCTAGAATAAATAATGTTAATTGTAGTGTAGTTGTTAATATATAATAGTATAATACAAATTTATTTTGTTTATTTTCACAAAATCTATAAAATGGCTTCTCCCTGGAACTTTCGTTGCTAGTAATCGACAATTGATGTTGTTACATCCACACCATACATAACATTTCGATAAGAAATGACACCGAAAGATGTCTCGCTTGTAACCACTTCTGCCTCAATATTGTACATATAACGAGGTTTTTAACCAATATTTCTCTTGGCAGAATCTCCCATACTACAACTTTATATCACAGAACTTTGCAAGGCAACAGTTTATATATTAACACTAGAGGTTCCAGAGAAGAAGATCCATCAGTTAAAATTGACAGAAAATGACTTGCAAAATTATTAAATCGGTCAAGTAGTTTCGAAAATTAGAGTAGATTAATGACGTAACACAAGGTTTTATTTATACCACGATGTGTAGTATACAATTTATTTTCCTATCGAGGTGGCAGATCCAGTAGCACACACACGCACGCACGCATGAACTCCCACACACAATCATTTTCGCCAACGTAGCAGTTTATAAGCAATTTTTGATTAGGAAAGAAGTGTTTGTCAATCACAGTTAAGAGACGAGACGACCATCATCAGGGCGACAGGTTTCGATTTGGACTGTTCTTCTATCTGCTTGTCACAGATGTTTTGCTTTGGAACTTGACTTGAATGAAACAAAAGTTGACAATGAATTCGTTTTATTACGTGAAAAAATGACAAGATTAACAATTCCTTCGGTGAATACAATATACCTACAGTTGCCAAAATCTCAAGGCACACTAATGGATTTAAAAATCACAAGCGATACACGAAAAAACACGATTCGAAATGCATATAAACGGTAATTTAAATCTTACAAAAATATTGCTTTGCTCACCAAAATTAAATGCTTACAAAATTTTTAAAATTCAAGGCATTCTTTGCAACAAACACATGATAAAACCTATACATACATTAACACGGTCTTTTTAGTAACTTAACTAGACAACAGAGGATAAAAATACTACTAACCAAGGCCGTAACCAAGATTTGCCTTTTGGGGGGATTGAAACATTGAATTTCGAACACCTCCCCCAACCCCCTTTTCGCTATTTTCTTTTTTTCTTCAGTTTCCGAAAAACGTGCCTACCGGCTCTATTTTCGTTTTAACATGTTTATGCCATCATCGGTGGTCAATATAATGGAGTATTATGAGTACTTGAAAATCACTACTACTAAAGATTTTGAGGGGGTTTGAACCCCGAAAGCTCCCCCTGGCTACGGCTATGCAACAAACATTCCTTGAGCAATCTAAAGTAAAAATAAAAAGAAATCCATTGTTCTACTAGGCCTTACATAGGGAATCGATCTTTGCTTAGTCATCTAAAAATAATTTTATATCCCTAAAAGACGCAAAAGAGGGAGAATAAAGACTAATGATTTTAAACTAAATGTAAAACAGTCACGATCATACAAAACCACTTAACTAATACACAATAATACAAAGTTGGGTCCATTTTAAAACGTGAAAATTCCGAAAGCCCACAGTACCGATTCAATAAAAGCTTATTATTTCATCATAAGGAGTAACAAAACTTAGATCGAATTATCCTACAAAAGATTAAACAGTTTGTCGATTTTAAATGCTTGTCGTAAATTTGCGAGTATTTGATAAAGAATTCAAATAAGGCATGTACATTCATGTGTCTGTAGGGAATCTTATTTTGCATATTTCACAAACACATTTCGTTTTAAACGTTTACGAGACTTAAAAAGGTCAGAATTTTAAACGTTGTGGGTACAATGTAAAGTCAAAAAGATTTGACTTAGGACGAGATTACTTCAGTCAAATCTTTGCCTTTACTAATTTGACAAACAAGTATAATCATTTGTAAGTCATTTTATTTTACAACACAACAGCAGGGGGCCCCACTATGTTCTTTTACAAAATTCTTCCAGTCTTGACATATTACTGGTATATTAAATTTATTTCATTTTGCCATTCGAATTAAAGATGCCATTTTGTAATTGCCCTACTAGTAAAAATGTTCGAGTTTAGTTGTCTTTGGGCAATGTCATAAAAATGAATATTTTTTCTCTGTTATGGCGTCTTGAAAATTGCGCATATTCATACAATCTTTTAAAGTTTTAAGGCATACATTTCAACTTTTTAGCAGCTTATAATAGGCTATAAGATACTATATTATAAGCCCCCTGGTACGTTTGAAGTTATTTTTTTTACAATTTTTCGATTTTTTTGCAGTGTTTCCGCTAAGCGCGTTCATAAAAAAGCGGGTGCAGTTTATAGTTTTGTACTTTCCCTTCGCAATATATAAAACGATGGGATTTAGTTAGTCTTCCTTACTGCATCCGCTACCAGGCGACCGGCTGAAAAAAAAACATTTTTTTTCAGAATAATAACAAAAGGTATAAATACACTCATATGACAGATATCACTAATAATAATCTAGCAAAGTAAATCTATTGCGTGAGTGTAGTACCACCCTTAGATATAGAGAATATATGAAGGACATATAAACATATACGTAACGATACATTACACATAATAACTGCTGTATAATAATCATTTGGATTATAGAGAAGACACAAGAAAGTAAGGCATAGATAGACTGTAACTTAAAATTAAATTGGCCCGAATGTAAAACGAAAAAATGGCTTCACTTTACTTAAATTTGTTACAATATAGGATTAAAATAAAATATAATTAATTGCAATATATGTTAAATTATGATTTAAATGCCTGCTATCAAGTCTGCTGTCGATATACGAAGATAATTAAAATATTTTAACACTCGGGTCACTTTATTTTAATTTAGGTATATTTTTAATATTTTTTGTTACATAGATTTGATGCAAGAATTAGTAAAAAGTCCAAAATAACATGTTTAAAACTTTACTTCAAATGTTACTACTTTTAAATGGAAATAGCCTGATTCAGAATGTTTCAAATATTTCAAACAAATTGTTAATTCGTTACTGCTTCTACGATGGAGTTACATTTTTCTGATACAGTTAATAAGAAATAAATCTATAAAAATAGATAAGGTTAAGATAATATTAGTGTGTCAAAACAGTTACGGCGACGGGCTAGCTGATACTAATAATCATCACAGTAACTCACTTTTATAGCCAAAATTCTCATACATTATTAATAATGATATACAATATAGAATTTATATAACAATATATTAAAATATAATTTATATTCAAAATTGAATTAAAAAATAAGACGTATGTAATTTAACGAATTCGGATTGATACTTGCAACATCAGACTTCTAAACAAATATAATATAAGAGTTAATTATACATGGTAATAATATCGTAAAATCCGAAAAAAAATCAAGAATCTTTTTGTTAACGCACAATTAGGAAGCACACATTTATTAGATATTAGAAGGCAACATTCAAAGCTGTCCTGTCAATGAGGCATTTACTTACATCTGTGGAGGGGTGTATTGTCTGTCTACTCTTGTTTACCTAAAATCAGTTATACATATTGAGTTCTAGTTAGGAGGGATCTAAATTAGACAAGAAAAGTTTAAGCCAATTATATTTTGTATAATTGTAAGAGAATCACTCTATACTTATAGTATTATAAAAAGTTGAAGAGTTTGTTTCGTTAAATTTGCTAATCTCAGGAACTATTGGTTCGAATTGGAAAAAATCTTTTAGTGTGGGATAGCCTGTGTATTGGGGAGGACTATAGGCTATTTAACATCATGCTACGACCAATAGGAGCGGAGTATCAACGAAAAATGTTGCAAAAGCGAGGAAAATTTGACACACTCTCTCTTATATGATGCAAATGACGTTGCGCAGGTCAGCTATATTAGACAATAATTTTCATTATTGTTACAAAAAGGGACAAATAAACTATTCAAAAGTGACTATCAAAGAGACCTTAAGTTTTTCAATAGAAAAAGGCACGCGGGCTGTATTTTCATTTGCAACAAAATAAAAACTGTGACATTTGCTTAAGGCATCATCTTCAGGGTGTGTTCTTTGATACAGGGGGTATTCTAATATTAATCAGGGTCAGGGTAAGCGTCAGGGGAAGCAACGGAATTAACGATCTCTTGTTATATGAACAGTAAGTTACATCCCCAATTTCATAGACAACCGATGTCAATGTTTTCCATCATATTTGTGATTGCCAGATTCTGTTGATATATATCATGGATCGTTTTTGGGGTAGCAGTGACTCATTATCATCAGATGTTCTATATGATAATGGCTCTCTCTACAGGATTTTGATTACTAGACCAAACCTATGTATATATGCGCTGCAAAGCAGTAGTTCAATAGCAATTTCGGTTGAAAATATATAATTGCCGGTCCAACATTCATTCAAGAGGTGACCATCTCAGCTTTCAGTGGTGACAACCAGGGGTGTGCGAATATCGTTCGAATCGAATTGAATATTAATATTTGACTCGAAATTTGAATAATTTGATTTTTTTTCGAAGTTACATATTATTCGCACAATCCTAGTGACAATGCATATGTCGACCTAAGCCCCTAGTGCTTCGATACTAACTGAAATTGATTACTTATGTCCATGAGCGGCAGTGACTACTTACCAACAGGGCATTTGGAGTGTAGCCAGGCGGACTGCATGTCCATTTGTCTCCTATTAATTATTTATCTTTCAGTACAATATATTGCGCATAATAATAATATATTCACTGTAAGATACGTACGGTATAACATGAAGAGGTGTTATCATAAAATCTTAGTCAATAGTCACGTTATCATGACAAGACATTTAAAACTATGCGCCTGTGGAAACGACCACAGATTGAAGATATGATAGTACATTGTATAAATTTGTAACTTGACACTTCTTTTACGGTCGGTTACGATAACCTATCTATCTCTTACTAGAAGTTAAAATAGCTAACATTAGTATGTATTTGTCATATTAAACTCAATTTTTTACAACAATATAACTAACGACGGATAGGACGACGGACAGACCTATTTATAGCATTGATCTATCTGTCAAAATTAATGAATACATGGTTCATACCAATGGTTGCTATTTTAACTTCTTATAAGGGATATATAGGTAAGTGAAATCGGGGGTGAGTGAAAGTAATATTTTAGTTCAATTTCAAGTACAATAGTATTGAATAGTAGAACAGACTACATACGAAATTATGAACAGCGTTAACAATCTATTAAGGTCAATTTTAATGTAAAAATATAGTTACACTTTTTGGTATAAATGATACAAAAATAAATATTACTACATTACTAATAATATAAGCATCTGAGTGTTATACTTTCGATACCAAAAGCTTTACAAAAACAATGAAAATTAACTAACATTGGAACAATGAGCGAATGATTCAATTGGTCAATTTGTTCATCGAATAATTTATCTTCCTTTTTGTATCTTGCACCAACTCAGGGATATTTACTGGTTTGATAGAAAAATATAGAGTCAATAAAATGGATAATAAAAACACAAATGTATAAATTTAAGGGACCATAGAGAAATAGAATAATGTGCAAAAACTACCAGTATTACAAAATTATATGTGCGGTGCCCGTCTGAGTTATGTTTAAAGAAATTGACTTAATACATTGTATTAATACATATACGTTTTATTGTACATGCCTAGTTTTATGATATTCTAAAAATATTTCTGTTATGATATTTCAAATTAGTAGTTCAGAAATAAAATATGAGGCGTAAATATAACATAGAAATTTAGAAAAAGTATATCGACCAAAATCAGCATGATTTTCACTATTACTCTCAAACGAAATAGTTACAGATTATGAGAAACAGAGAGGACAACTTTCTAAAACTTATTGTGTAATAAACATATCCTCATGCTTCACTTGAAACATTATTTTTTGACTGATCTCAGTATGCCAAATTTAAACAACAATTTACAAAGTTTTTCACAGATACCGCACAAACAAATAAATAAATATATTTATACTATTGTAATCTTTCATTACACATAACATAAGATACAAGAAGTATGTGATCCAGATCCCCATAAACAAAGAACCATAGACAAAACACAGCCACTCTTGATATACCTTTTTGTGCAACAGAATAAAGCTTTTAAATATTCAAATATATACAAAAACAGTAACACAGTGAACATAATAACAGCATATATAGGATGCTTTAATAACCAGTCTGGCAACTTGAAAATACTCCCAGACATGTTCTAAATAATTTACATGTCTGAGACACGTTTAAAACTAGATTAGATTATATGTCAATCTGTGTTGATACGTAAAAATGATGTCCGTTCACACGAAGTCCTTATCAAACATAGCACATATATATATCACACAACAGGAGATATTTTACAGAATATACAATTAATAATATGTATATTGCTACATTATGATTCTATATTATTTCCCGGTGAATAATCTAGCCCATATTTGTGTGTATCTATTTAAATTTTACTAAAAATATTATTTAACATTAATTTACATAATAATGTAGTGTTAGCAGACAAGTAAAGTGCAAATTTGTATATTTGGTGTTGTTAGAGATTATACAAATATTTGGTTATTCAATAGCAAATAATAGCTGCAGAAAATTGCTATACTCAGAATAATGATTAAATGTTCTAGCGATCAATATTCTAGTCTAGCATAGTCTAGGAAGACACAATAAGCTTTCATATGATATTTTTTTCTTCAAATGTGATGTATATTGCCTCTAGTCCATATGAAGTTTTAGGGATATACCAGTAAATGTATTAAATTATTCTCTATTCAGCTATGAATTATCTAGCCTATTTGTAAATACGTTCTCAATTAACTACGAAAAATTAGCAAAATAGTGTGGTGCTAAGATGTACACACTTGGTGTTGTTAAAGTTTATACAAAATGAACAAAATGTGATAACAGTGTAACTGCTGTGGTAATTTAATAGCAAATAATAATATATAATAATCAGAAATTATGTTCAAATAGTCCAGTGATCAATGTAAAGTCTAAGAGAAAACAAAAAAATATATACGATATTTTTTCCTGGATATTTGATACATATATTTTTTCCATCTCTATTCAAAGTAGCAGATCTACCGGTATATAATTATGTTTTGTTTATCTATTATAATATCTATCACAATTATCCTGTTGATGTGTAATTTCACAATATTTTATAATTCACATCATCAAATATTGCTTCATTGTTCTTTTCATTCTTAAATAATAATGGTGATATTAATTTTTTGTTATGATTCATTTTTAATATCTTATCATGATGTCATCGTCCTACTTATCATGATCATTAATGTGATTTTTAATCAAATGTATAAATACACCTTGTATACTTGGCTGCATATGAGAACTCAATTATAAAATCTTTAAATTAATCACCCGTAGCTATTCATGCCTCTAAACTAAACAATGGTTAAAGTCTGTAAGTCAGATTTTATGAAAGTTTTATTAAGAATGATTATTTATGTTATATTAATAATTAACTAACCTAAACTAATTTGATCTTTAAATTCCTAATGATATTAAAATTCTATAACATTTGTTTTGAATTATCTTTAGTGTTGCCATCTACATTGCGGACACGACAAATATATCGCCGTAAGCAAAGCATCCCGTACCATGCAAAGCTGGCTAGAATTAATCATATTTACCTGAAAAGCGGTAAAAAATTAGCCATTTTACATATCTTTGAGCACTTTCTTAAAATTCTTCACGGTCTTATCAATGTCTTTGTTGACATTCTTCACTAACTGTTCCAGAATATCTACAAAAATATCCAAAATAATGTTCAAGAGTGGAGTGTAATGTCAGATTTTTGAGAAATTTGTTGTATTATAACTATTCTATATTTACACAACAAATTAACGATACTAATGTCAATAAAATACATATATTATGGTGCATTCTATGAGTATAAAATCAAACAATGAATATATCAAAAATCTACAACCTTTTTTAATAAAATAAATGTTTGTGTCAAAAAATGTGTATGTTTTCAAATAAGTTCAGATAACATATAGCATACTTTGATGTCCTCAGTACAATCCTTTGTTAAATTATTACATTTCTGAGCATTTTCCGAGATCCTTAAAATTTGTTTATGTAATTATCACAATAAAATCTATGATAATATTACAATCTTATTAAGATGGAACTTTGAAAAACTATACTTCAGCCTAGTTTAAAATTTCAATTACCTTCAATATAAAATTGCCTGCTTTATCAATTACAATATCTATCATATGTTATCATTGCAATCATGTTCATACCATCATTATTATGTCATATTGACAATCACTAGTCAATTTTTTTTTAAATTTCACTTTTTTTAAATGTAATTATCTAGGTTTATGCTTACCAGAACTGGCCATATCATCAATACGGCCGTGGTGCTTTTGGTAGTAGGGGCGAATGATACGGTGGTAGATGATCAGGGAACCGTTGTATTCGGTGGGCAGGTAGCACCATATCACAAAGATGCACTGGAAATTTAATGCAGAAATTAAAAAATAGTTTTAATTAAAAAGTAGTGTAGTAATTTAAAAAGAAAATATTAAATTTTTGTCAGAAAATTTAGTTGTACTATGATAGTATATTTAAATGTAATATTTTCTTCAGTTTTTAGGCTGAAATTTTTCTTCAGTTTAATATGAAAACATTCCTAAGATTTCTTTTTTATAAATACGTGAATAAGCTTTGTCTTATGTGTTATAGGTAGCGGGAGACATGTCAATTAAATACTATATTACAATTAAAAAAACACATCCGGATATACTTGGGCGGGAAAATAATAAAAAAAATAGACAACAAATTACTATTATACATAATCTTAACATTAAACAATTAAATGAAAATAAATCTCAAGTCAATTTTGAGCCGGTAACATTAAAATCACTTTTACATTGAGGTTTAAAGTTCAAGTATATACAAAGATAAATTTCAAAGGAAATAATATTTTTTGTCTAAAAAATTTAGTTATACTATGAAAGTAAATTTAAATGTACAAAGTGGGGCTGAATTTGTCTTCAGTTTAATATAACAGCATTCCTAAGGTTTCGTTTAAATAAATAGGTGAATAAGCATTATCTTATATACCATAGCAGGAAACATTTTAATTAAATATTATATTACAGTCCGGATTGAACACATCCGGATATAGGTACTTGAGCGAGAAAATAATAAAAAAAATAAACCAATAAATTACTCGTAATCTTAACATTTAAAAAATAAATGAAAATAAATCTCAAGTCAATTTCGAGCAGGTAACAATAAAATCACTTTTACATTGAGGGTTAAAGTTCAAGTACACTTATAAATACATAGATAACTAACTATGCTTGGTTTCCAATCGTTATCAAGTCAAATATGACATCACATATCATATAACATAGATACCTATGTAACTACGCACGTCTGCCGTGTAAGTGTAGAATGCATAAGAGTTATAGAGGTTTATTTACTAACTAGCTGTGCCCGCGGCTCCGCCCGCTACCCCTCCTTTTAAGGGTTGAATTTTTATGGCCTAAAACATGGCCGG
>DWNR01004128.1:0-11149 GCA_018250455.1 Polygonus leo
GTTTACCCGACCTAACATTACCACCGCTTCGCAAGGTGTTATTATTATGGAAAAGAAGCGGCGCAAGAAACTCCATAATATACAACACTCATTTTAATTACAATTATAAGAATAAAATGTATAAGTATTAAAATTCCAAATATTCTTTTATAGAATAGAAATAATTTTCAATCAAATATTTTTTCAATTTATTAAAAAAAAAAACTCGCACTACTTATTTCCTTTATTTCTTTTGGTAGATTACTATAATTTTTTATTGTATATGATGCGTATTTTTTTGAGTTAGATGTAATTTTTTCGTTAGAATAACAAGGTCGTCTTTAAATCTGCAAAAGCTCTGAAAGGCAGAGTTGCGGCTATACTTACACTAGCGGGGAAAATTTTAGTCCTGGCCCTAGTCGCGACGAAGGAACGCACTGCCAACCCGTACTTAAGGTTGATTTGAGGCTGAAAATATTCATGGGTAGCAGTGACCACTTACCATCATGGGGGCTGTATGGTCGTTTGCTTTATTCGATTAAATACTCCCTGAGGACCCCTGTTATTCGCCTCTTATGGCAGACAAATGCCTTACAGGTTGATACTGTAGCACTATTATTTTATGGTCCCGAGATACAAGGAAAATGTACCTACAACTTGCTTATATAGAAACAATTGAGCTACAATAGTTTAATTAATAACATGTGAATTTGTCTGAAGGAGGTGTCAAGATTCTCCGAAATCGGCATGTTTATATGAAGAGAGTTATGAAAGTGGAAGAAGCAAGGCAAGTATGTCAGAACCGTGCCATTTGGCACCCGATACTCTCTGCCTACCCCGTTAGGGATTTGGCGTGAGGATGTGTGTGTGTGTGTGTATGGATCTGTATCGAATGTAGTTATTATTACTTTATTGTTATTGTCCAACATACCTTACATAAAATGGCTTATCTAGAGACCGAAGTAGACCTCAATTTTGCTATTCAATTATTTTAAAATCTAAGAATATCTTATATAGCTCCCATCAAAGTATACAGTCAGAATTTCTAGCGTTTATCTTCTACTTTCAGAATAATAATAATTATATTTAGAAATTATTCGTGTATCTGTTCGATTATTTAAAAAAGAGTAACCTTACCCAGAATTGATCATAAAATTAAAAAAGTATCCAATTAAAACATTAAATGATGGCTGGTATGTATTATTATTGTAAAATAGTAATTATTGTATGAAACTTATTTGTCATTTTTATGTAATTGTATACTTAGTTAAAATAAAACATTAAAGAAAATATACAAAATACATAATTTGGCTTTCGCTGTATAGGTACCACAGTATTAAGTCTAAAATAAAATAGTAATTTTAACATCCCCAGGCTTAAAAATAAGTGATTTAAATATAAGAGTGCGAAATTTTCTTTCTTCCTCAATGATCAGTTGAAAACAAATAAGTTCCTAAGTTTGTGAGCCGAAGGCGATTATCAGAATAACTTTAAAGGCGCTCTTGTCAGCTTCGAACTCTTGTTTGTACAACTTCAGCGGTTTTAATTACCAAAATTACTGAAAACTTCCCTGAGAATATAAATAAGCCATAATTTAATACGCCACCCCGTGGTTCCCTTCACTAATTGAGTTTAAGGATAAATTGGATTTTCAGACATTTTTAATAACATTTGAGAACCCCAGTGGCGAAGTGGTCAGTATGTCGGTTTGACGCCCAGGGTCTCAGGTTCGATTCCCGGTGAGTTGAAGATGAATTTGGATTTCTGTTCTAGATCTAAGTGTTTATGCATTTATTTAATCTGTGTCCACGGTACCCTCGGCATAGGGTAGAAAGTTATAATAATATTATTATCATTATTAAAGTAACTAAACCTTCACAGGTTTTTCAGCGAAAAAAGTTAACAAATATCTATATTATAATTTAATATTTTGATATTATTCATGTCTGTCCGATTATTAAAAAAATAGTAACCTAACCCAGTATTGAACGTGAAATTAAAAAAGTATCCAATTATATATTATGTTAGACATTAAATGAAAGGCCTTGTATAAATTATAACTGTAAATTAGTAATATTTTGACGCGAAACCGCCTAAATAAATTCAGTGTGTACTAAAACTAGTGAAACATTGTATGAACGGACTATTTGCACATTGAATATTCCAGCGCCTGACCAATACCTGATGTGATTATTCAACTAACAGTAATTCAGTTACAAAGCCACTGCCAATTTGCTATCAAAGGGATATCGAGAACGATCGAGTGCACAAACTTTCAACGTAATACCCTTAGGGGTAGTTAACAAGGGAGTATAAGAAGAAATATTTATGCATGAGGGTAGCGAAAGGGTCCTCATTCGATCGACAGGACGTCTTCGCCAACTTTGTATCCGAAAATGTAATGTTGAAATATATTTATTTATTTATGTTTGTATAGATATGATTATTATTTTATCTATTATTTCTGATATGACTTATATACTTTGTTTGTAGTTATTTACATTAAGAGATATTGCTTTTTTTTCTTATTTTTTCAATACCACCTTCGTCGTTTTCTTACAGCTGTTGGTTGACTGGCAGAGAATGCTTTTAGCATTAAGTCCGCCTTTGTATCATACTTTTGTATTGGTAACATAAAGTTTAAATAAATAAATAAATAATGCTAGATCGATTTGACCAATTTTGGTCTTCAAATATTAGTGGAATTCCAAGGAAGGTTTAACAGGTGACAAAATAGAAACAAAATGTAAGGAAAAGTAGGGAAAGCAATTCAATTTTCCTATACAAACTTTTCGTATCTGTCAAACATGTTCAAAAACTAAATACCCACTATAAGCGACATTTCACCTTATGATTTAATGATTATTTGTGCAAAATTAGTATGTTACTAAATTATATTTAGCTAAATTAAAAATTACCAATTAATTGTTCAACACTATGTAATTCTGAGGTGGTACGAAGTACGCCGGGTCTTCAAGTCAAATATAGTTTTTAAAAGATTGAAGGTATTGGAGAGGCGTGGTTGCCGGTTATACTTACAAACGAAGCGAACATCTTAGTCCTCTAGGGTAGTAACGCATTTATAGTCAATCTTGGGTTAATCGTACTCGAGGAAGACTAATCAGGTGGACTGCATGCTCGTTGGCTACCTTTTCACAATAAAAGAAAAAATCACTCGACTAACCAGATTGCGACAGCGCTTAACTGTTATAAGCAAAGAAAATAAATAAACAAGACTATTATATTTCTTTGTTGTCCTTAAAATATTTGATTAAATTACTGTCGCCCCTATAAGACAGACGAAATAAATTATTTGAAAGCTCATGTTGAATCTTCCATTTCTCGTCTTTTAATCATTCGTTCGAGAGCACTTAAAATTAAGGTTTGTTTCTTGATTTAAGTAAATATCTCTTTTTTTAGATAACGGGAAATTTTAACTCTCTCATTGGTATGTGGCGATCTTTGAAACATTTGTAAGAAGCTACCTATTCTTCTCTATCTTACATAGATATAAGGTTGTAGAACTTGTATAGTTAGTAAACCTCCTAGGTCCTTATAAATCTCCAGAAAATAATACGTGTGTTCGGTTGGGGCTTTTGAAGTGGTACCTATAGGTCAGTACAGACCACAAATTAGACTCGCATTTCGTATGATTATACTACCATTAATCGTAGCGTGATGTTAAATAGCCTATAACCTTCCTCAATAAATACACTGTACAGCACAATTTTTTTTTAAATTCATATCAGTGGTTCCTGAGACTAGCGTGTTAAAACAAACAAACAGACAAACACTACAATTTGCCAGGTGGTAGGACTCATGTAGTTCGACCGGGGAGGTACCACCGCCATCCTCATAATCCTCCGTGAAGCAGTATGGAGAGGCGTGGTTGCCGGCTATACGTAAATAGGGAAGCGAACATCTTAGTCCTCAGGGGTAACAACGCATCTGTGATCAAACATCTATGTATGACTCAATCATACTTGACGATGATTTCTGATGTCCATGGACGGCAGTGGCCACTTATCATCAGGTGGACTGCATGCTCGTTTGCTACCTTTATACAATAAAAACAAAAATATATAATATTAGTATAGATATCCATGAGCGGCAATGACCACTTACTATGCATACATATTCGATTGCAACTTCTACAATGTAATTTCTTTACGCTTCCCTTGACAATAACACTGATTGATTAAAAATTCAAACTTCCACCTAAAAATCACAAATATTACAATTTTAATATTTAATACGTCTTCTACATAAACAGGTTTATGTACAAGTCACAATGAGACACCAAAAACAGTCCATAAATTAATAAAAACAAGTAAGTTTCATTTCCCGCAATTCCCGTAAGCATAAAAAGTAATACTAACCAATTATATCCCTTAAATAGGAAGCAAAAGTAACAAATACATTATTATTTCGCGTTCAGATTTTTCTCCTGCGTGTTATTCCTTTATGGAGTTAATTTGATCAAAAAGCTTAGCTTAGCTTCTCGACATTTATCTCGTGGTATTAGAAGGTAAAATTGCCGTTTTGGTCCGAAAACAAAAAACATTTTTGCCGCAATAAAATTTATTTATTTGATCAAAGTGTTTATCCTCGTTATCTGAACCCCCAAACTGTTTGGTGGCAATGTACTACGTCTTGCAACGAAATATTTTTTCAATCAAAAAGCTTTCAAAGTGACGGAAAAAGTGGTAGTTGGGTCGAGGTATAGAGAGTACGGAGGTTGACAGAGGTTTTCTGGCTGTAGGTCCTATAGAAAAAACTGTTTCATGAGCAGTGTAGGGTATTGCGTTATCTTAGTACAATAATGGTGAAAATCCTTGATGAATTGACAATTTATCTGGGTGTGAATTAGTCATAATTGTTCTGAGTTCTGCATAGCTGACATCTGAGGCAGCTGTAGTTAATTACACCGTAAGGAGACCACCAAACATTTACCATACATCTTTGGGTAAGAATCGCCTTAGGGCATAGTTGTGAAGTTTCACCAGGGATTAACCTTTGCGCTGATTGCTTGCTTTTATCGTAAAATATCCACTTTATTCACATCACCAACAGGTAAATTTTTACCAATAGGTGGACTGCATGCTTGTTTACTACCTATATTTATATGCTACTAGAATTAAAACTTGTTTATAATTGCAATTATGTAGATACTTATTTTTTATGACTTACACGGAATAAAAATTAAAATTGGCAATTACTTGACTATACAAGTCTCAAGAGACCGAGTAACGCGGTCCAACACGTCAGTGGGCTTGGAAAATAACTTTACAATTAATGTTATGAGTTAAGTTTTCCTTCAAAATGGCTAGTACGAAGGTATTGTTAGTTTTTAGGGTTTCGTACGTATCCTATTACCAAGACTTTGTTGTCCGTCCGTATGTCACACTTTTTAAAATACACTTTAAACATTTCAAATTTTCACAGATTATGTGTTCCTATGGCCGCTATAACAAAAAATACTTGAACTTTAAATTTTAAAAGTCATCATACAAGCTACTGATCTATAGAAGCATGCAGTCCATCCGATGGCAGATAGCCTCTATCGCTCATGGACATTAATTATCATTCTAATGATTATTATTAATGATTCCAGTGTTTGACCACAGATGCGTTGCTACTTCTGAGGACTAAGTTTCGCTTCGATTTTATGTAGAGACGGCAACCATGACCGAAACACAATATAAGAATTGCTCCACGGATTGCGAATTATGAGGTCGATGGTGATATCTTCCCGGTATACAAATGATATTCTTCCTAGCAGTGATCACATCCAGTCTCGCCCAGCCTTCATTTGTCTGCTTGTTTCACTATGGCTGCTAAATTAATGTTGATCGCATTTGAAATATAAACCTCAAACGTGACGGAAATTGGTGGGAAAAATACCAGTAGAGAGCCTCCCTGAGGACTGAGTAACGCATTACAACACGCGATGTTACCTCAGAGCCTTAGCGCTAAGCACATATTTTCTTACCTAAATCAATACTCACGAACGTTTGAAAAATTATTAGGAAAATCGTCAGGAATGTCTATCTTTTTTTCTCTTAACAAGCAAGCGTGCAGTCCAACCGATGGTAAGTAGTCACTGCCGCCCATGGACATTATTATCTTCCTAAAGTACGATTGATTGTACTTGAGTTTGACCACAGGACTTCTTCTAAGGACTTGCTTCGAGTATAAGTATAACCGGCAATCATGCTTTTTGAAACCCAATTATAAGAATGGATTAACAGAGGATCATGAGGATGGCAGTGGTACCTCCTCGGTAGTTCATCTTCCTGGTAGTTCTTCCCAGCAGACCTCATTCTGCCAGTAATTTAATTCCGTCTAATATTTACTTGCTGATTTCACTACAGCTATTAAATTAATATCGATAGCGTTTGAAATATAAACCTCAAAAGTGCTCAATAGGAAATTTGCAAATCTTTTGAGAATATTATTATATACATTTTTGTCAATGTTTCATTGTACAAATGTACTCATTCTGCATTATTGACGTTCTGGGAGAATATTATAATAAAATGTAAATAATTATTTTTACACACACTTAATGTGACTTTAAAGTCAAAACTCTCGCTATGAGTTTATTTCAAAACAACTAAACTTTTGCTACTTAATGTACGTAATTATGTTAATTTCTTGAAAATATATGAAGAGCTCGTAAGAGTTCATTAGATTTAACAGGTGTCATTGAATATGTATATACGTAGACTAATAAATGTTTTTATTACACACAGGTGTTTTCTTTATGGCTTTTGTATTATTAAAGCCAACGAGATGAACGCAATGATGAAACGAGGTCGTAATCTTTTAAGAACCATCAAAAGGCTCTATTTTATACACCTACAACAACGAGACTAGAATCAAATTGTTACACTAGTTATTACCCTCGAATTTATTCATGTAAGACAAATCTCTCTTAGTACTGCTGCTGAAATAGTGCTTATGAGCAGTAGTGGTTAAGATTCCAGCTTCTTCCCAGATAAAAATCTTCTGTTCTCCGTCTCCGTCCTTCTGTCTTAAGTTATTACATAATTAGCTAACCTATAAACATTTTATAGTGACCATATCAAAATTAATAATCTTTTATGTTTTGGCTTGGCAATCGCAATATACCATCTAATTTAATCTATACATATAATAAAGCTAAGGAGGGTCGAAAGTCTGTACATGGAATATATTCAAAAAAAAGTTGGCTGGGGATACTTAGGATCGATAACAGAACATGTTCCAACAGTTTTTATAATTTTTGTCTGTTTATCTGTTTGTCTGTTTATCTGTTTGTCTGTTTATTTGACCGCGCATCACGTACATGGCTTAACGGATTTTGATACAAACTTGATTAATCTGTCGAGAAGACCCCCGGCCAGGTATTAGGCCACAAAAATTAAACCCCTTAAAGGAGGGGCGGGCCGAGCCGCGGGAACGGCTAGTAATTAAATATTGTATGTGTTAGCAACTCACATGTGTTCGCATGTGGTCAAGTACGGTTCTATTGCACTTGGATTACTCATTGGATTCAGGTGGACTGCAGGCTCGTTTGCTACCTACATAGTGTTAATACTACGATATAAACCAAAAAATATTTCCACGTAACAGATACAGATTTTATCAGATAAAGTGTTATTTTTGAATTTCCACTAGATTGTGTTTCACTATCACCCTTGTGATGGCTCGATGGCGCTAAAACGTGTGATTGAAGCCTGAAATTGAAAACAGTTCGTTTATCCAACGCTTTTAATTATAACGGACAGACTGATTTTGCTAAACAATTTTGTATTGTTTGTGTACTAATTTTATACTTTATTTTATTATTTGACTGCATGCTTGTATATTAATTTTATATATTACATTTTAACCAACTTTAAAAGTAGGTTCTTGATTCGTCCGAATATATATTTTTGTATTTTTTATGTATGCTCCGTTCGCGGTTTCAGAACCGATTTTGATAATTATTTTTACTATGGCTTCAGTATAGAATATTTTTTTCATTTTCAATTATTTGACCTTACACTTCGAAGATACGCGAGAGAACTTAAAATCTAATAGAAAATGCGTCGTATGTTCATGTATAATTTCATTGTTTTGGGGTTACCTGCGCAAGTAGACACTTCAAACCCGATTCTAAATATTAAAAGATTCTAACCCGTGTATATGTTCTTGCCTATAACGTAACGCATGAGTATCCCAACCTTTAATCCAAAATTCAATTAATAAAATGGTACACAATAGTTTTAACAATAATTGTTGTTCCTCATGCATAAAATATTCCTAACACAAAGTGTAAAATGCAAATCGGTGTCAGAGCTGCAATAGTAAGTAATTAAATGTTAATAATTCAAATAGTCCATTTTGAAATGTTCATGTATTTACCGCGAATAATTTTAATTACGAAGATACGTTCCTACCACCTATTCTATTTGTGACGGATTTCGAAAATGATAAATGATATTTCGGATTTCGACCGGGGAGGTACCACCGCCACCCTCACAATCTTCCATGAAACAATTTATTGTGTTTCGGTGTGGAGAGGCATGGTTGCCGTCTATACTTAAACACGAGGTGAACATCTTAGTCCTCAAGGGTAGCAACGCATCTGAGGGTAACCTCAAGTACGGCTCAATCGTACTCGGGGATGATCATTAATGTCCATGGGCTGCAGTAACCACTTACAATCAATTCCAAGTACGGTCGAATAATACCTAAGATTGACCTTTGATGTACATATATGAACATGTTAGTCCTCATGGTACCCTTGTAGACTATGTAATATGCATTATGTTCTTCTCGTGACTACAACCGGTAACTAATCGTATTAAAAATAGAAACAAAAATTGCTTTGCAAAGGATTATAAGGTTGGTTAAGAGTCATGTTCTCGAGTTAGCTACAATAGTTCTACAACCACGCAAATATGGCATTAATGTTCTTAAATATGATTTTATATGTCATATAGACAAACCTACGTCGCGAAAACGCCCCAATCATCAACATAACCGTACGTATTTAATGCTCAATAAATTTTATTGCTCAGGGCTTCCGTTTAATTTCTAATCGATTATCGCCCCGGGTCCGATTCTAATCTGGGGGCCGATCGGCTCGTGACCACACGCAGTTCGGAAACACACGGGGTAATAAAAGGGGCGGGCTCGTTGCTTGAGGCGTTGAGGTGAAGTGAAAAATATTTTTGTGGACGTTACCATACGTGATATATTTGGTATGATTACTTTTGTATTGTTTGTAACTATTTTCGGAAATTATTTTCAGGTTATTGACCATTTATTAGTTAGTTTGAAGCCAACGAAGTAGGAGTAGTTGTGTTAATAATAACTTATTTATACTTATATGTTCATTTATATATTTGCTGATAAAATGAGTCGATTTTGATGATACTTTGTACATTACAAGTTTATTGTGTATTCTATTTAAATTAGTTTCTTTTTTCTCTGTTCCTTATTGCTTTTTAAAAATAGTTTGTATCTGTATTGTGTAATTTCATTTCGATTATTTATTTATACACGCTGCTGCACAGTACCAATTTAGTATCCGTATGCGCGCACCCTTTCGGTTACAACAATTAAAAACTGATGTTATCTTCAGCACCATGTAGCAGAAATCTCATCTATTGCCTCTAATAACATTAAAGTTTATTTATTAGATAAAAGATATCGTTAACCTTCAGTTAATTTAGAAACGGTGTCAAAGTTTTCGATATTAATGGAAACTTTTACTTAATAACGCAATTATTGTACACGTAACGATGTTTTCGACGATTTTAATTGTTATTCTGTTGTCTATGAATTTTTGATTTTAGAAATGGAAAATGCCTACTTCTATTTTATAGATGAGACACAACATAAAATTGTTTAAATTATGAGAAATATTAATTATTGGGAGAATTATGAAAGTGGAAGAAGATAATGCCTCTGCCTATCCGTTAGGGATTTGGTGTGAATATGTGTGTGTGTGTGTGTGTGTAAATTATTAGTTTAACTATTTTATTGGATCTTGTTTGTTTTGATGGAATTTTATTTTCCATTTTAAACTAATTTGCATTTGTGTCAAAATTTCAATTTTCTTGCAATGCGCAAGAAATTTACAATATATACTGCTTTCACATCGCTTTTAAGTAACTTTTTTCAAGCATTTTAAAAAAACATGATTGGCATTCACTTATATGAGATGTTCCCGGACGGCAGTGCCCATTACCATCAGGCGAACTGTATGCTAATTCACTATTTCTATAGTAAAAAATATATACAAAAAATGCGTTATCATTACAGCCAGTTATTTTTATACTTTCTTAAATTTCAGTACAAAATTTACATTTTTGTTTGTGAAAATAAATTTCTTTGTAAAAACCGCAAGGAATCTCCACTTTCAATTCAGGAAACAATGTCCCCGAATTCTTTCGTATTCCATTATTTATGTTCCACTTTCCTTCTGTCTTATTGAGTTGTCGTACCTTGAGCGAATAATCGATAAGCGATGAACTGTTTATTCGCTTATAAATATTCCAGTATTTCTGATTTAAAATAACAAAAAGATTAACGCTCAGTTATATCAAAATAGCATTAATTATTCAAAAAAAAATTTATCGTATGAAGGTAGCAAACGAGCATGCAGTCAACCTGATGGTAAGTGGTCACTGCACACTGGACACAGGGTCGTATCTTTGAAATGTAATAGGTAGACTATGTATGTATATTTACCATAATACCAATGACATCGTCATTCTCATTACGTTTTTTGATGAAATGAATGAAAATAGCAGATTCATCGCGAAAAAAACATCTGCCCTTCCCACACATAAATCGTAAAGACGTGTTACTTTTTTTATTGTGTAAAGGTAGCAAACGAGCATCCAATCCACCTGATGGTAAGTGTTCACTGCCGCCTATGGACATTACTACGATTGACCCAAGGTTGACCACAAATGCGTTACTAGTCGTGAGAACTAAAACGTTCGCCTCGTTTCTAAGAATAGCCGGCAACCCCGCATCTCCAATCCGAAACACAATAAATTGCTTCACGGAGGATTATGAGGGTGACGGTGATACCTGCCCGGTTGAACTACAGTCCATTTTTTTAACTTGACTTAAATGGTAAACAAACCAACTCACATCACAAATGATAAGTTTCCGAAAGAATTAC
>DWNR01004129.1:0-11149 GCA_018250455.1 Polygonus leo
AATATCGCAACTGACTTCGTTATTTATGGCTTAAAACACAATTTGATAACAGTGACACAATTTTATGCCATATTTATTATTGAGAAGATTATTTATTTTACATTGCACCGTTTTTCGATTATTAGGTAACAGTGGGAACCCTAAATTTGTAGTAAGAAGGAAACTTTAAAAATATTTTTTGTGTAACTGTATGGAATTGTTGCATTTGTCATGTCAAGGGGGTTTTGTATAAAGTAAAATCCAAGTTTGTGGGGTTGCAACCCTAGTCCCGCGCTCTTGAAGTCCTAACCCAGCCTAAGACGAAATAATCGAGCAAGTGTGAATCAAACTAGCAAAGAGAGGGTTCCATACCCTTCCGTGGGCGAGGCCGTATTGGCTGCCTCCTTGGCCGGACTAGCGAGCGGTGACCGATCGGGCCATCGGTTGCCAGCCGCCGTGATGTCCTGGGGTGCCGAACACGTGAACACCCTCACAATATGGAGGGGAACGCGTGTC
The DNA here is from genome assembly GCA_018250455.1 of Polygonus leo. Classification (NCBI taxonomy): domain Eukaryota; kingdom Metazoa; phylum Arthropoda; class Insecta; order Lepidoptera; family Hesperiidae; genus Polygonus; species Polygonus leo. Next base: position 496 of record DWNR01004129.1, read on the forward strand.
CCCACCAGAGGAGGGTCCGGCCGGCCCCACTGGCTGGACGCCACTGGCGGATTCGCAGAAGTGTGCCGTTGACGTTCCCGCGTCTCCGCCGCTCGGTGTTGAGGAGGAACATCGTGTGTTTTTAGTGGATTGGAACCCCACATAATTTTGCCAGGTGGTAAAACTTACGTAGTTCGACCGGGGAAGTACCACCGCCACCCTCCGTGAAGCAATTAATGTTTCGGATTGGAGAAGCGTGGTAGCCAGCTATAACACGAGGCGAACATCTTAGTCCTCAAGAGTAGCAAAACATTTGTGGTCAACCTTGGGTACGCAGGGATGATTACTAATGTCCATGGGCGGCAGCGATCACTTACCATCAGGCGGGTAACCTTTCCGGATTTATCACACGTCAATAAACGCACCACATTAGGGCATCTCAACACTACTTCGTTACATTTTTAATAAGCTATAATTCCGTTATCGTTTATAATTTGAACCTAATTTAATTCCATCTGTTAAAACAACTACTTTGTCGCAAGTGTTTTCTATGAAAGGATTTCACTATTCAAAATGTATGAAGGTTAAATTTTATTATATGCCTCATATGTACAAAGCAAACATAGGCAAAGAGTTGACCCTGAGGATCAGAAATCGAATCTAGATATTTTTTAATGATTTTTTTTATTGTATAAGGTAGCAAACGAGTATGCAGTCCACCTGATGGTAGGCTAGATATTTTTTAATGATTTTTTTTATTGTATAAGGTAGCAAACGAGTATGCAGTCCACCTGATGGTAGGTTGTCGCTGCGACTCATGAACATTTGTAGTCAACCGCCCGTACAATTGAATCGACCGGTTGACCACAAATGCGTTGCTACTACAAGAGACCAAGGGGTACGCTCGTTTGCTACCTTTATACGATAAAAAGTGGTATAAATAAAAAAACGGTTTCTAAACTAGAATTACCTTAGTTACATAATACACAAACACCCAGACCCACAAAAGAAATCCAAATTCATCATTCAGATGTTTACTCAGCCGGGATACGAACCCGGGACCCTTGTAACATTAAAGTATGGGAGTCGCTGCATCACAAGAAGAGAATGTACATCTAATATATAAAATTCTCGTGTCGCGGTGTTTGTTGGCAAACTCCTCTGAAACGCCTCGACCGATTCTCATGAAATTTTGTGTGCATATCGGGTAGTCTGAGAATCGGTCAACATCTATTTTTCATATCATAAATGTTAACGCTTGTCTGTCCCTAATTTATAATTTTTATTTTTTTGGAGAATTTTTTTTTTATTTTTGTATGATTCAGCGTTGAAAATACATACAACCCTAAATTTTCACCCTTCTACCAAGCACATATATCTCATCGTAATTTATATTTTTTATATGGCAGAACAACTTTTGCCGGGTCAGCTAGAAATGTATATGCAAGTGTTTGTATTGCACATAATATATTTGTTATTATTATAAGGGTTAAAGGTTGGATACGTGACAAATTAGATGTATCAATAACTATCTATTCTGTTTACATAATAGTGTTAGTAATACTAGCAATGATATAATAAATGAAATGATTTATTTATTGCACAATTATCTATACTTAATATTAATATTATAAATGTGAATGTAAGTTTGTTACCCTTTCATGCCAAAGCTACTGAACCAATTGTAATGTGGTACACAAGTAGTGAACCTTAGGAAAGGACATTTTTGACATTTCGACTCTGACAATGCAAAAGATATAATTTCCCTTAGCCTTCTGGCCTTTGCTACCAAGGGCAATAATAACCGAATGACTGGGAACGTAGCCGAGGGTAAAAGCTAGTGATATAATATACACTAGACTTACATTCAAAAAGTGAAGGCACAAATGCATCTGATTTGTGACGAAGAGGTCTAGCATAGCGAAATGGATCACGGTAATGCCTTTTTATTTTTAAATACCAATAATCAATCAAGGGTAAATCTGATTCGCACAGGAAGGTTCCGTACATTATAAGTGGTATTATTCAAAATATAATTTCAAAAATATTTACTTCAGTTTACTTAAAACTGAACACAGGTGAAAATACCAGTTAATTGTTTAGAGACACCCTATTATTTTTATTAATTTTTTGTAGCGGCAATAGTGGACAAAATCGTGTTTTGTCCGATCCACAATTGAAGCTAAATCCCTATTTGTTACAAACTGTCTGATTAAATACTCTGTGACAATTTCTATATATATTGTTTACAAAATAACCGGGCAGAAGCATGATAAAGTTATTCTTATGTACCAGTCGAAGAGGTACAATCGCCCGTCAAATTAAATTTTGTAGTGAACATCCCAGTTCTCAGCCACAGCATCATATTACCTTGACTGCATAGGATCTGAATCTGCTTTGGAGTTTTATCACAGATGATTATGTTAAGCAGCGAGCACATATCAGTAGACTTATACACACTACACACTAATAAAAATATATAATTTAACCAAATTATTTTTATAATCTTTATAACAGTTTTGTTCGATTTAATATCTATAGATTATATCACAAATTATTGAAGACAAAAACATTGTAATTATTTAAATTTTAAGTAATAAGATAGATATAATTTTTGTTTTAATATTTTAACTCCGAGTGTAAATTATTTAATCCATGTATTGACATTTCAATAAAAGTCGCTAAATATAATAGAACAATTTAAAATATACCGAAATACATTATTTTGCGTCGCCGAAAGATACAATATTTCGTATGCAACGTAATTAATAATAAAACATAGTGCGTGGGCTGAAAATAATCACATATTTAATAAGCTATAGGTCTTACCTGATAGACTGGATACAACGATTCCAGGAACAATGAAAACGGAGTTTGAAAATGCATGCTCCAAAGGCCCATCTTGACCGCCACTTAGATCCACCATTTTTGCAAATAAATACTGATTTTAATACTGATAAAGCGTTTAAAATTATTATTTCAGATCTATGCTGAGAACATCGTAATTTAAGTTTCCCCCTTTTATTTTTTTCAAAGGAAATTCAGGGAAATTCAGCGAAAATTTGATGACGTATTTGGTAATAACAATATTGACAATGTTGACATTTAGCGGCGTAGTGTTGTGCCTCGCTCGCTATACTCGGTTCGTAATATGATTATCGACTAATTTGTAGTGCATTGTGTGAAAGAATGTCCGTTTTGAAAATCTTTTTCAGTGGAGGAAAAAAAGAAAAACCTTGCAGTATGGATAAAAGTGTAAAATGTCTGTGAATAACAATTTCTCCTTCACAGTCTTATCAGCATAAAATCAATTCGCACTTTGATTTTGCGCTCAATGCTACAAGAGACTACTCGTGTCTGAGAGTAAGACAGTATTGCGTTAATGGTAACATGGATCCAAATAAACATTTTCGTTAATATTTAATTATATTCTTGTTATTATTACGGGAAAACCGGCAGATTTCGTAATCGCAGGCGGATTTCGTAAATCGTAAGAGAATATAATTCGTAGGCAAAAGAAAACCAACCAATATGATATGATGTTAATATAAGGTTTACATACATATATACACATCTTCACGCCAAATCTATGTATTACTACAATATTCAATTGGCAATATAGTGCATATTTTCACTCTTATATAAAGGTGGTGGGTTCGTAGAATGTTGTTCTTTTTGCTTTTACTTGTTTTCGAAGGCTAATAAAATTATTTGACTTGCTTTGCTTTATGAATTGTTTTGTAATATTAAGAAATGGTAACCATCTTAGATTTAAAACATTGTCTTCACTGCCGTTCAGTGATTATTGATGAAAGACTTGAAGTGATTTAACTTAGGCTTAAATTAGACATGATTTAACTTAGGCATCCGCATTATCACGAAAAAAAAACTTTGACAGTTTTCTGTTAATTGTGACTTTCTAAACTATATTTTTAAGGTAAATAAAGTGTAATATATTTTAAGGGTTTAATTAAAACAAAAAGTTTGTAAACATAAATTTTATTATTGAAAATACACAGTTATGTATATCTTTTGGCCTTAAATTAACATTAGTGTACACAATATTAAAAACATATTCCACTAATGAGATATATAGCGATACAACAGTTTATTATGAGCACTAATATACACAGTTACAATAAAATCATTCTCTTATAGTTATCAGGATTAAAAATAAAAAATATAGTTATTGAATAAAATATTACATGTTCATGGAATGTTAATGCTTATAGCTACAATGCCATCCGATATTAAATATATTGTGAATAAATGATTTGGATATAATGTATAATATTTATTTACAAAAATTCATCAATCTCTTCAAAAAATCAGTCGAATTTTGGACAATTTCATTCAAATTTGAAGCACCTCACCTTGAAAGAATTATCACAGAATGTTTTGAGGCGATCTCCAAATCTCTACAACTGGGAAAATTTGGTCCTTAATTTTAAAATACTCATTCATTTCAATCTAGATTAGTCATAATCTCTATCGAATATTAGTCCTAAATCTACTGAATTAATCATGCAATTCATATTATATAATTTTTATTTTATAATAAAATTTTAAAGAGTGTATAAGGCACTTTTGGAATGACATTGAGCATTAAAATTCGCTTGTAAATTTAAAATATCACTGATAATTTCTTATTCCATTATGTATAAATAGTATAGCAATGTTTTGTCACATTACTGGTTTATTAATAGACCACGAAATCAAATAGAATATATATTTTCTTTTAGTCTTTATGATACTTATTATATTGTATACGAATTACGTTCTTAATATTCACTTAAAGTTAATAATTCTGCTGCAAAAATCACATATAATTTTATCTTTCACACTAATGTGATGTTTAATGACAGCGTAAAAACTATTTGATTACGTGGTATATTGCAAAATATCGAGATTCTTATAAGATCATAGATAAAAAGAAGCATTTTTAGATGTATTTCTTACACAAGAAACTCAAAAACACCATACAATCTACTATCACTCACCAAATCATTTGTAACCAATAATGGCAAATCCACATATGTCGTTTCAGTTCACAAAACACTTATAAAATAGATTCGAAATATTTATTAATATTTATATTTTATAACGGAAACATTATTGCATCAATTTAACCTAAGTTTTGTGAACTAAATCAAGAGTTCCTATTATTAATCTAGAAATTACCTATTTTATTTTTTATTTGCAACAGTTTTAATTTTTCTTCAAGGGATCTAAGTTATCTATTGAAAAATCGTCGTTTCCAAAGGTGATCCCTCTGCTGAATCCATCCTGTAAGAGACAAAATTGTATTGAATTCAATTTACAATCGGACAGTACATAATTTCAATACAATAAAATGCTGTTTGTAACGGCAATAATGTTTTAATGATTCGCAAATTAAAAATTATAACTCATTAGGAAGTTGTAAAGAATATTACTGAATTATATTTACAAATCAACAAATATATTTTATCTGTTCTTGACGTCAATATACCATGACAAGTTTGTTTTTTATAGAAGATATTTATGATCTATAAACCATCATTTTTCATCAAGATACGACATCCAGATGGTATTTGTTGTTTAAAGCTTCTGTACAGTAATTACAAAAGAATGAGGTTTTAATTTTAGTTTTAGGTGCATTAAAAGCTTTTACCGCATAGACATTTAAGTAAATGTATTTACAATCATCTTTTAAAATCCAAGTGTTTTTGTTAATCATACTCACCAGTCATAAAGCTGTTGAAAATAAATATATGTTTTACTATTCCGTGCTATTAATCATAAATTAATGTGCAAAAAATTAAGCCAAAATCAAAAAGTGCCTTATTACAATACAATACATTGCCTGATATGAATTTAAACTATAACTTAATTGGTTAAATAGTTAGCTAGTAATTAGTACTAATTATTGTGTAATCGAAATATAAAGTTATTTTGTCGTATAATATGACTTACAATGCGATCAAATTCAAAATTAATTCCTGTATGTATGATTTAAATTCATTCACAGAAAAAATAGTTAAATGGTTAGTTATTAAGGCTTTATAAAACGTTTTTAATATCTATTACAATAGTGCAGAGAAACCCTAACAAATTACGTGACCCCATACATTCAAACCATAATTTTTTTATTTAAATTCACTGTAATTTGATAAGTAGCTTGAACTAAACCGTCACTGAAAGGGACTGACCTTCATCTCCGAAATGGTCTTGTCTAGAAATCCATTGAAGCTGCTGTCCAATTCCACAGTTTGTTTCTCGCTCAGATTGCCAAAACCGTTAAACGTGTTACCGAAACCGTTGCCGAAGATATTACCGGTTTTTTGAGTGTCAAAGGGATCGTATCCTGTCAGACCGTTCGTGAATGATGTATTAGTGCTGTTAAAAACCGATGTTTGGAGATTGAAGTCGCTAATATCGTAATTCGGTTTCGGTTGGGCGAATGGTGACGTGATTGTCGACGTCTGGTTCGGCATCGAGAAAGGCGTGGAGCCGAATAAATCGCTCCCGTTTATGGCTGGCTGTGGTTGTTGTTGATGTTGTTGTTGTGGGGAAGGCGTTTGTTGTTGCGGGATGGACTGGCGTTTTGAGGCTTTTGGTGGGGGCGCCACTGTGAAAATAAACATATGTTATAAAGTTAGTATGAAAATTACACTTTAAATATATCTCAACAGTAAATCAACTCTACCGATTTGCACTTGGCCAGCGCGGCGGCTATGGCCTAAATCGTATGGCTAATTGTAAGACGACACTCGCACTTTGCAGTGAAACATTAATGGTGTGTGATGATGTATAAATCGACTTAAATCCGGGTCCAGATTATATTTCTGCATTTTCTACATTCCAATACATATGTCTAATTTTTATATATATAAAGATTGCTTCAGTTTATTACTTTAGTATAATGAAAAAATGAATAAAATATAACAATATATACTCACATAACGGAGGTGTTGGAGTGACGTGGTTCTCGATTACAGGCGAAACGAAACGTGTCACGGGTTCCGACTCAAACGCGCGAGGATCGAAGTCTGAAAAACATACATAATAAAAATATGCTATTTTATTATGGTTGCCACAGAGTAGAACTAAGGTAGAATTTTTGATAAACCCATAAAATTCAATTATATTTGTGGTTAATTACAATGATCCATGACTGGTTTGCTAGCCTTGTATAACAAAAATATAAATAAATTACGTGCGATAAACCTATATAAAATAGTACATACCACTGTCGGAGTCTGAGTTTAACAATAATCCCTCTAGTTTTGTGCCTACTACGGGGTTCTTGCTCGACGATAAATCGCCTAACAATTTCCTGAAAAAAAAATTAAAGAAAATATTTAAGTAAAGTATAAATTAGCACAGTTTATTAAGAGAGAAAAGATGGACAATAACTGTTTTTTTATAACACAAACACTGGTTTTTTTATCGATTAAATGTATCGGTTTAATAAAAAACTTCAACGGTTTTAGACAACACTATTGTGTTCACCAAAAACGGTTTTAAATATCAAATAAATTTATGAAATCGTCAACAATTCTCCGACTATATTATTGCCATTAAATTTACAAAAAATAAATAAATCATAATTTAGCAGTCTATATATTTTTATTGTTTTTATTATATTCAAATTTTAAAACAAGCTTGTCCCTGGAAAAATGGGGAAAAAGCCGAGAAGCCATTACAAAAAAAATATAGGTCCACTCACCCAGTCCCACTGCTGGGCTTCCCGTTGTGCGTGGGCGGCGGCGTGGACAACAGCAAGTTGTTGTCGTTGCTAGAGTTGAACGTGTCTGTGGAATTGTTTGATAATGCGTCGGATGCTGAAAATAAAAAAATATGTTATGAGTCTTTAATTTTTTTTATGATCACACCTAGTAGATGGTTTTATAAAATTCTCATTTTCCGTTTTTTAGTATTTGAACTTATAAAAATGTGTGAAAGCGCGTTTTATGGAATTACGGAATTCATAAATGACATTTTCATTTTGACGTTATTTTGATTTATATTTTTAATAATTTTTCAACACTGAAACTTACCGATAAATTATAGCCGATTTGTGGAGAATAAACATTTTTTTCTTACTTTTTTTACATTTATATACTTTTTCAGTTCTTTACCGCGACGTCGGTCAGCCCGCACCGCGACAGTTACGCGATAAATAGTTTTTGTACTTTATTGTTGTGAGATATGTGTATGAGTAATTGTATAAATTATTTACTGGTATTGTGTGATTTTGAAAACCATATGGCGTTTTTTCTTGACAGTATTTTGTTTTTTAGGTTTGTTTTTTAGAGAACGTGGAACATAATTTTAGTGACCAAGAGTTAAGGATAACGTGATCGTTACTAGATTATTTTTTGAGTACTTACAATTTTTTGGTATCTTAGGGAAATTGTTATTTTTGTGTATTTTTGTTTTACTTTGAAACTTAAAAGATATTTTTCTACTAATGATTTTTTTTCTTCCTTTTCCGAATTTTATCGGTTTTTTCCGTCTTTTTGTCGTTTTGTGCTTCTTTTTCGGTATAATTCCATTCTTCTCTCGGCGTTTTTCGATTTTCATGGATTTTTCTATAAACACCGAATTCTTGTTTGATTTTCATCAGATTTTCTCGGTTTTTATACTTATTTTCCCGATTTTTCTTATTTTTTCTGCTTTTTTTTTGTTTCTTTCGTACTCACCAGAATCAGCGTTCGCGCCATTTCCGAGCCCGTTGGCGAGCAGCGCGGCGAGCTGCTTGTCGAGCTCCGCGGGCGGCTTGTACTCCGCGATGTCGGTCAGCCCGCACCGCGATAGGTACGCGGATAGGTCGTCTTTGTACGTTATTTTTGATAGCTCCTGAAATTGATAAAATGGGGTTGACTTAGGTACATGGTTTATAGAAGACATCGAAATCTTATTAATTTTCTTGCATCAGTTATAAACAGAAAAAAATAAATGACAGATTTGATGAAAGAAGACAGATTGTATAATGTCATTGCTTACACATTAAATCTTTCGAGGAGCGTCCATTAATTATATGAGAGAATGAGTGGGCATTTTTCGACAATCATTCCCGTGGTTCTCCGTTCATCTTTCCCCAATTCCCGGGGTCCAATTAGTTAAGAATAGTATTTCAAAACAGAAAGAACTTAGCCTACAAACAGTGTTAATTTCGCTATATTTTTCCAAGAAATAGTGTATTTTCCCCAAAAGTTGGTAAGGCCTGTCCTTTCCCCGCGTGAAATTAAGTAGTATAATAATTCACTCCTTTCTTTTATAAATTTCTTACATAAATAATGGATACCCCCTTTAAAAAGCAGCGTGAATATAATCATGTTGTCCATATCGAAGCGCCAAGTTCAGAAACGCCCTAATACATATCTCATTAGCTTCTATTATCTGTATAAGGTACATTACCTGTAAACGATTTTTGTACGTGTTCATTTGAAGTTCCAGTTTTTTGTTTTGTAGCGTTAGTTTTTGCATTTCTATGTATTTGCCGTTGTCGTTCAAGAACCGCCTGTAATTAAAACAAAACATGATTATGAGATTTTATCTAAAAAGCAACGGGTTGCATTCCGGGAGTGCCGGCAGAAAAATATAGTATTAGAAAAATGCAATATTCATTTATTGCGATATCGTATACAAATATGACTATTTATATTACATTAAAAATTTAACGCTTCAGAACTATTACACTTCCTCTCCTACGCCACGCCAGCGGTCTACTCTCGGTCTTTACAAAACATGACCAACTCATTCCTCAAGGATGGTAACCATGGGCGGCAGTGACTTAAAACATTGTGAAAACAATGCGCAAACTCTATAGAAGTTTCTTAGCACAACTTAGATTTGACCATGATTTATTTTGTTTAGTTTGATTACACTGAGACTGTGTTATGAAATTATCTATAAAACTTGAAACTAAAATATTTGAAACTAGCAAATGTACTAAGGCAACTACCCCACTGGCGTTTTCCGTGCTGTTTTCGAGCGTCCTAGGACGTTTGCGCAGCGACAACATTGCGCGCACGCAGCGTGATCGTTATCGTATATGGCTTGTTGTACGACGCCATAGCCCTTTATGGGGGCGAAGAACAAAACCTACTTAATTGTCATGTAAAAATATCAACTTTTTATATATAAACCTAGCGATAAGGCAGACGGGATACCTCATGGAAAGAAGTTACCGTCGCCTCTTGACATTAGGAGCAGCAGCGGGATCACCAATGCATCGCCGGCTCTGGAGGAGAGCTCTTTTCGCGCCCTTTTTGAAGAACCCCATGTCATAGCGCACCGGGAATACCTCGGGAAGCTCACTCAACATTTTGCACGAACGAGATCAACGTATCAACTTACCTATAAGCTAGATCGAATGCTTGTCCAATAGTTAAAGTTATTTCTGAAGCTAGTTTAGTGGAGATAAACACGAAACATTCATGTTTTTCCGCAACTCCGCTGTCATGGCCGTTCATTCCGTTGACGGTGCTGCCACCTATAACAAAAAAAGAGTAGGGTAGTTAAAGATTATATAAAAATACTTGCTTTTGATTGTAGAATTTCGAAAAATCCTTTCTTAGTGCTCACTTAGGTCATGAAAGGAACCCCTCTACCAAATTTCAAGCTTCTAGGTACAGTAGTTTCGGCTGTGCGTTGATATGTCAGTCAGTTAATCAGTTTTGTCTTT